>OZ010586.1:2125388-2127888 GCA_963932145.1 Acanthosepion lycidas
AGATAGATAAGTATAAACAGACTAGGATAGATAGATAGATAAATAGATAGATATAATGAGGCTAAGATAGATAGATAGATAGATAGATAGATAGATAGATAGATAGATAGATAGATAGATAGATAGATAGATAGATAGATATGAACAGACCTGGGTGGATAGATATGAACAGACTAGGGTAGATACATAAATTATATGGCGCCAATTCATTAAGTGAGGAGAACCTGACGATCTGCCTAGAAAATCAGCTGGTATTTATCTAGGCTCGAACTCTGGGAGCGGTGAGTCAACAACGCAACTGTTTCGACCACGAAGCCGACCATTAGATAGATAGATAGATAGATAGATAGATAGATAGATAGATAGATAGATTGCGTGAGTGAACAGTTCACTGTATAATAAGAGAGAGAGGGGTGGGAGATGGGGGAGGGTAGGGGTGCTCAAAGAAGGGAGCAAAAGAAAAGAGAGGAAGAAATGTTTCAATATGACCTCAATTTTTTTCTCTTTCACAGATGACACTAGAATGTTAGATGATATTGTCAACGATGTGAATAGACATTGGACGCATCTCCAGAGCCTCACGACGACAATTCAATTCTATGACCTTTTACTAAAATAAGTACAAATGTATGGGTTAAGTCACATTTTTTACAAACATTATATCGATAAGCGCAATATATATACTGTGATATATATATATATATATATATATATATATATATATATATATATAGAGAGAGAGAGAGAGAGAGAAAGAGAGAGAGAGAGAGAGGGGACGAATGGATGGTTCTGTGCAATTATATATATATATATATATATATATATATATATAATTATTTTTAAAAATATGATAAAAAAATGATAAAAAAATAATGAAAAATAAAAAAAACTATATATATATATATATGTATATATCTTTCACAGTTAAATTTCTATTTCTGACACGAATTCAGTCCACACCGGTGTTGATAAGACAGACAACCGATATTTTTGTCTGCCTAAATAGAAGTGATAGGAGGTGATTTGGGATTTTATTGTTTCTTATATGACTCTGTAATAATAAATACATTGAGCACATTTTTTGTGGATCAGTTTTTAATATTTTATATTACTAGCATCCACTTGGATTATATAACAACGGATTTGTTCCCTTTACTATATATATATATATGTGTGCGTCTGTGCGAGCGCGCACGCGCGTGTGTGTGTGTATGTGTAAATAGATAGATCTCATATATTCTATCTTCTCACTTTCTCTCTCTCTGTTTTTATCTGTCTTTCTCTCTATGTCTTTCCTGCCAATGTGCGTCGGCTCGATAGTTAAAACTGCTTAAGTTTTGATTACTGGTAAATACCATATTTATAATGATGATTTTAAACGTTAGCCATCTTTCTTCGAGAGGGGAATGGCGCTATAAAATCTGCATATCTTATGTTATTATATTCTTATATTCATCTACCTATGAAAAATTGCGATAAACAGCTGGTGTAAGTAAATATTTATCACAGTGTATGTCGACCTACTTCTCTGTCGATGTATTTGATTCTAGACAGATAGCTGGAGGGTTGCTTTTACAACATACCAACCACTGCTGAGTTATAAAGTCGAAAGTTTTGTATGAAGCACCCAGTAAGAATCGAACTCAATACTCAGCAGTAACGGGTAACCAGATGAGACTAACGAATCATTAGGCTACACTGAAACGCAAAGATAGATAGATAGATAGATAGATAGATAGATAGATAGATAGATAGATAGATAGATAGATTAGTTTACTAAGTTGTGTATCGTCTGTAACCAGGCCATAATAATAGTTGACCCGGAGATGATTGAAAAACTCTTCTATGCAATGCAAACCTAGAACGTTCTCCAGGAGGTTTTATACGATAATTTAATTCAGGCAAATACTATTGTGAAATTACAACTGATTATAACCTCGGCGTCAGGCATGAGTTTGCGATGAATTAAGAGATTGATTTTAGCTGATTATTATATTCCTATGCAATTCATACCAACATATCCACCTGGGTCCTTATGCTAATAAAGTTTCGGCCATTGCACCCTCTGGTCTTTTTCAGGTGTCTATTTTCGTAAAGAACTGAAAAAGGTCCACACCTAAATTGTTGCGAGCATAACAAAAAAAAAAAAAAAAAAGTGTTTATACAAATACGGGAATCCACAAAAATAATGTTTGAAGTAATAAAAATATGATAAAAAAATAAAATCTATTAATTTGTAGATCACTTTGTTAGCGCTTGGGATACGAAACGAAAAATTATATTTCTATAATTTTCATGTTTCAATACTACGATTGTACTTCTTCAGGCGATGGTAAGTAACTGTAAGTGTTACTTACCATCTGTTAAAGAAGCACAAGCATTTGTGTAGCGATTTCGAAATGTTTTTACTATACTCTTATAATAATAATAATAATAATAATAATAATAATAATAGATGGCTCTACTTTGCATTGAGCACTTTAAAAAAAAATGCTACGAA
>OZ010586.1:2130388-2230388 GCA_963932145.1 Acanthosepion lycidas
TTAAACTTTGCCTCTTGTTTGTGTTCCGCTTCTGTGTTTCGACTGCAGAATTTGCTATTTGGATTATTTCCTTCTTTATTCAGCACGCATTTCTCGTTCATCAAAGTTGATTTTCCTTGGTGCTATTGTCAATACTTATTCGACTTTCAAGAAAATTAAACTGCCTACCATGTCTATAATTTTTTTAATAAACGTTTTAATAAATAAACAATCGAATGACATTAAAGGAAATTATAAAGCCCAGATTTTAGCACTCCAATTTAACGCAATCGAGTTATAACGAGGCCATAGAGAGAGAGTATAACGAGGCCATACTATATATATATATATATATATATATATATATATATATATATATATATATATTAAGCGTTTCACCTCAAGCAAGGCGTGAAGCCACTAGCACGCAAGGGGTTACAGAGAGTTGGAGTGAGACCAAATAGGAGTGATAGAGAAAAGGATGAAGAGATAGATCAGGGCATCTGGAGACGTCGACTGACATTACATTTGAATAGTTGGAGATTATAGCAATCAGGGAAACAGGAAAAGGGGAGGGAGTTCCACAGGCGAGAGGTGCGAGACATAAAGTTATTGGAGTAGAAGAGACGGCTACATTTAACAGTTTTGACAGTGAAAGGGTGAGAGCAAGATGCCAGCCTAGTTGAACGGTTAAATTCATGAAGTCTGGGAACCAGCGAAAGCAGCTCATCGGAGCAGTTACCATGAAAGTATTTGTAAAAAAGACAGGGTGGGGGCGACAGCGCGTCTGTGAGAGAGCGACTGCAGACGAGATATATATATATATATATATATATATATATATATATATATATATATATATATATATATGTATACACTCACACACACACATATATACACACACACACACATATATATATATACAAGGTGCTAGGTAAAAGTCTGTTATTTTGAAAATCTCGATTCAACGTACCCCATATTTTCACGATAACATTTTATTGGCCTCAACAATGACATGACAAGAATCAGATTTCATTAAATATACAGTATTTGCTCTCGTATCGGCGATGTAGCTGCTCAATTCTGATGTTCCAGTCTTGATATGGCTAAATGTTTGGATGTATTTTAACAGACGACGAAAAAAATGACAGAAATCTTAAAACTCTTTGGAAAATCGAACGATACATTCCAAAAAGTAGCCAAATCATTAACAGTAAAATATGGAAACAATGACAAGAATGCTGAACTACTGCGTAATATCTATCTTCCTATATGGCTCTTTTGCAGGTTATTTAAAGCCAGAAAATATTTTTGGATTGTAAGGATTTGGGGGGGAGTTATGGGAGATAATAAGGATTTTACTGATACAAGTCCTACTATTTGGCATATAACTGGACGGTGAATTCATATCTTTCTCATAATTATTTGCGCTTAAGTGAATATAATGGACCAGGCTGGAATTGAAACTCCATTACACCACCCGCACATCCATACTGGTATTCACCCATCTATGTTCTGAGCAGACCCGACGTTGCTTACCTTCGGTGATTGTACGAGAACATATGAGCAACGAGGAAAATGTTAGCAGAAAGGACACTTGATGTAAGAATCAGAAATTGACACTTGGAATTTCTGAGACACAAAATGAGGAAAGTAGGCTTTGGAAATTTAACACACACATGACTTATTTAAGATAAGAGCGGCAGAGAGAAACAGCGTAAATGGATGGAAGAACAGGGACTAGGAAGGAGAGAAAGAGGACATACATTGATTAAAACTACAGGTTGCAGGAAGTTGTGGAGAGACATGATCGCTAGCACCATGAAGGGAAAAGAAGTAGATATTTTCCTACTTTTTTTCCCATTTTCCTTATCAACTTTTAAAACATTTTTCTTAAATTATCTTATAATTCAAGTATTATTTAACATGCAACCTACCTTGACAATAGCAGACATTTTAGGCTCTAACATTTACACTACGTGACTGCAACGTTAAAACTACAAAGGACAGCTTATTTTCTTTTCTATGATAACAGTTTACAAATTAAGATATTCTAAGTAGGAAAAAACAAAAACCGAAGAAAGGTTTATTTGTTTGTTTCTTTGGCTGGTCTATTAGCTGATTTGGATTTTGGGATTTTCTTTCTGGTTGGAAATCACGGAACTACTTATATTGACTTGTCCACCTTTAAAAAAAATTAGATAACATTGGGGGTGGGAAATTATTTTTTATAGATTACTATTAGTATTAGACCGTCTCCCTCAGAATCGAAAGATGATTTTTTATGATTTTAGAAGGGCGGGTCCTTTTGATAATATAAATAATGACGTCATTGCTAACTGCGTACTACTCGTGTACGTATTATACAGTTATCAATGACGTAAGTACAGTTTCAAAATTGGTATTTGTAAATAAAAACAAAATACAGATAACGTTTTAAGAAGGGGACTATATTGCTATTATGAACAGTACTCCTTCTAAAATGATAAGAAAAAATCAATATTTTTTCGATTCTGACGTGGATTAGGAAAGGTCGAATGAATACCAATAAAATTTTCTCTTTATTTTTTACCCAGCCAGATAAGAAGAGTATACGAGGTACATGCATCACAGCCAAATGTGCGCTATGTGGTGAGATCTGTGCCGTGTCCCTTCAGGCCGTTGGCGATCATGGCTCATTACAATTTCCTGTCCTTTCTAGCTCTTAATAAATTTCGTCTTTCTGCTATCTCTCCTAAAGCCTGTTTCACTATCCATTCACTCAAGCTCGCCAGGTAGGTTATGCTTTGCTTTCCTCTGTCTAGCTTACCTTCAATCTGTCCTGTGAGTATCAAATTTTCCATGCCCTCGTTCCTCATTATATGCCTTAAATATTTCAACTGTCTCTCCCTGATGTTAAGTATACGTGTCTTTTTTTTTTTTTTCTCTATTTCGGAAATGAGGTATTGTAATTATTTACTTTATTTACATTGTTCGGACTTTTGTCCTCATCTTTATTGTCATGTTCACGACGTTTCGGCCGTTGTACACTCCGGCCTTCTTCAGGTGGTTGGAATAACTGAGGAATTCCAAACAACTGAAGAAGGCCGGAGTGTACAACGACCGAAACGTTGTGAAAATGACAATAAAAATGAGGACAAAAGTCCGAACAATGTAAATAAGTGTCCTTTTATAGTCATTGTCCTTAGATCTTCGTCGTTACTCACATATTTAGTCCATGGTATTTTTTTCAGGGTTCCTCTGTATAAACCCATTTCTCTTACTTCAAGTCTGTTCTTCATCTGTGAGGAGATTTTCTACCATTCACTGTCATATATGAGGACGGATATTATATAACAGTACTTCTTTCTTTGTTTCTAACGATATGTTCCTGTTTCTTAATACTTGGCTTAGCTTCTGGAAGGTATCTTTTGCTATCCAAATGCACCTTTCGATTTCCGTATCGTACTTTCCATCCTTTGTTAAAACGCTTCCTAGATATTTAAATTTTCGAACTTGTTTGATTTCGGTATCCCCGATTTGTAATTTTCATGTTGGGCTGTCCCTTTTTCTAACATCCATGCATTCAGTCTTCTTGAGTTCAATCTTCAGTTCAATCTTTTCCTTTAATTTCGATCTAATACACGCAGTTTTTTGAAGCCATCTTTCGCTATCCCAATAGGCCTTCGGATTTCAGTGTTGCACAATCCCCCTCTGTTAAAACACTTCCCAGATATTTCAATGTTTGTACTTCTTTGAGTTTGGTATCCCCGATTTGTAATTTGCATGTTGGACTGTCTCTTTTGCTAACAGCCATGCATTCAGTCTTCTTGCAATTAGATGTTTAATCCTTTCTTTTCGCTTTCCTTCATTACCTTCTGAAAAAGCCCTTGTAGTTTCCTTTCTGTGTTTGCTATCAATACTTTGTCATCTGCATATCTTATGTTGTTAAGAATAATAATGAATCCTGGTAGAACTTCTAATTCTCCAAGAATCGCCTTGTTGCATAGGTTAAAAAGGTCTGGCGAGAAGAGGCATCCTTGTCTCATACTTCTTTTTATTAGCACATATTTACTGAACTCCTTTTCTATCCGTATGCAAACGGTTTGCTGTCATCTAGGTTCTAAATTATTCTAATATCTTTCCCATATATCTCAAGGTTAACTAGAAGTTCCTTGGGACGTACTTTATTAAATGCGTTTGCATAATCTATAAAACACAGCTACGCCTCCTTCTGCAATTTAATTGCTCTTTCTGATATCAGTCTGAGCAAACAACTTGCTTATTTTTTTTACCAAACCAGATAAGCGTATACCAGGGACAAGCATGAAAGCCAAATGTGCGCTGCGGCTACGTGGTGATCTTCCTCTTCATCGTCATCTTCTTCTTCTTCTTTTAAATGTCTTGTCCCTTCAAGACGTCGGCGATCATGACTTTTCACAATTTCCTCTCCTTAATAAATGTTGTCTTTTTGTTATCTCTCCTAAACCCTGTTCCGCCATCCATTTACACAAGCTCGCTTGGTAGGTCATGCGTTGTTTTCTTCTATCCCTCTTGCCTTCAATTGGTCCTGTTAGTATCAAATATGCCCAGTGAGTGTCTAATTTTATAAGCCCTCTTTCCTCATTATAATGCCCTATAAATTTCAACTGTTTCTTTCTGGTGTTAAGTATAAGTTTTTTTTGTTTTGAATTTCTCGAAAACTTCGCCGTTGCTCACATGTTTGGTTTATGGTATTCTCAGCATCATTCTCTAGAAACACATTTCTGTTGCTTCAATCTTGGCGAGGATATTGTTTACGAGCTTTCATGTCTAATCACTGTACTAATCTTCTTTGTCAGTCCCTACAGGACGTCGCCAACCACGGCTCTCCGCTTCTAATGCTCTAAGTGACTTTGATATTTTGCTGTCCCTCTTTCTGTTTGTTCTGCCATCAATTGATATGTCACCTTACTTCTTTTGCCATCAAAACGTAAGAAACGTAAGAAATTCTCTAAACACTTTTTCCACGGAAAATTAGACTCTTTTTGATTGTAAGTATAAGTTTTCCTTTTAGTTCTTATTTTCGTTAATATTTCCATCGTTGCTTACGAATTGCGGAATTCTCAACATCCTTCTGTAGAACCCCATTTATTCCGCTTTTTATATATTTGTGAGGAAATTGTCCATTATCCACCGCAGCAGTTCAACACTTTTCTTTGTTACTAAAGATATTTTCCTTTCCTATTCCTATATGACTTCGGCTTTCGGTGTCACATTTTCTTCTATGTGCTGTGTCCCTTCCGGGCGCTGGCGGTCATGGGTCTCCACAACTTCCTATAACGTGTAGTACTATCCTTCACTACAGATGTTCTACCATCCATTTACAGGAGCTTGTTAGGATATTATACACTGTTTTCTTCTGCTTCTCTTACCTTCAGTAAGTACTGTGAGTGTCAAATTCCTCTTTCCACATATGTCCAAGGAATCTCAACTGGCTCGTTGATCACATCTTCCCTCCATGGCATTCTCAGTTTCCGTCAGTAGAACCATATCTCTGTTACCTCAAGTCTCATTTTCGTCTGTGATGAAATTGTCGCGTATTCATAGCAGTTCAACACTCTTTGCTTTGTTTCTAACGGCGTTTTCATGTTTCTTAATACTTTACTTAGTTTTTAAAGGCATCTTTTGTTATTTTAATACTGCTTCGGATTCCCGTGTCACATTTTCTGTTAAAACATTTACCAGATGTTTAAAATTCTATATTTGCTAGATTTAAACATCAACTCGTCGCTCGAATTTTAGGTTGTTTCTCACGTTTACAACCATGCATTCTGTCTTCTTGCAATTGGAGGTTAGTCCTTTCTTCTCGCTTTCCTTTACTTGGCATTTTCCTCTTGCTGACATCCATGCATTCTGTCTTCTTGCAATTGGAGGTTAGTCCTTTCTTCTCGCTTTCCTTTACTTGGCATTTTCCTCTTGCTGACATCCATGCATTCTGTCTTCTTGCAATTGGAGGTTAGTCCTTTCTTCTCGCTTTCCTTTACTTGGCATTTTCCTCTTGCTGACATCCATGCATTCTGTCTTCTTGCAATTGGAGGTTAGTCCTTTCTTCTCCCTTTCCTTTACTTGTCCTCCTCCTCTTGCTGACATCCATGCATTCTGTCTTCTTGCAATTGGAGGTTAGTCCTTTCTTCTCCCTTTCCTTTACTTGTCCTCCTCCTCTTGCTGACATCCATGCATTCTGTCTTCTTGCAATTGGAGGTTAGTCCTTTCTTCTCCCTTTCCTTTACTTGTCCTCCTCCTCTTGCTGACAACCATGCATTCTGTCTTCTTGCAATTGGAGGTTAGTCCTTTCTTCTCCCTTTCCTTTACTTGGCATTTTCCTCTTGCTGACAACCATGCATTCTGTCTTCTTGCAATTGGAGGTTAGTCCTTTCTTCTCGCTTTCCTTTACTACATTGTCTTGGAGGTCCTGTAGTTTTTCTTTTTCTGTGATATCTCATAATGTTTGAGGTTGTGCTACCCCCAATAAGCAGACCCCCCCCCCGCCAAGCAGAATACACAGACAGGCAAATGTCATTGCCTGCTTGATTTTAACGGCCCTTATATGTAACTCACATCTTAGTTTGTATCTTCAGCTGACAATCATGAATTCTGTCTCCTTTCTTCTTACTTTAATTAAACTTCCCTTTTTATTGCAGTTTTTTTCTCTTTCTTTTTTCTTCCACTTTTCCTCATTTCCACAAGTAGGACGCCATCTTAATTCATTTTCTTCCCTTGCTGCTCTTGATCCTTTCCACTTATCATTCAAGTTCTTCCTTTTTCCTTTGCCCTACATCATCATCTATATCACTCATTAGGAAAATTTCAAACAAAGTTCGAGATTGTCTGCATTGTCTGGAGGGGAGGCGGTGGTAATAGCAATAGCTAAAATGGAAAACACGTGTCCATGTGCATTTAGAAAGAAAGAAAGAAAGAAAGAAAGAAAGAAAGAAAGAAAGGGAGAAACGGAGTAAGAAAGGAAGGAAGGAAGGGACGAAGTGAAAAAGAAAGAAGCAAAGATAGATAGGTCTTAATTTTGTAGATAAATAAAAACATGCGTCCTCGGAGACTTTTGGCCTTTCGCTTCATCTCAGAATGCGGCATCTGCTGGTGGTTGCAGGTGGTTGTCTTACAATTCGTGTAAAGTGATTTACTTAAGGGATCACTCCTTTATTATGAGATCACCCCCAGTTCTACTCCAACAGAAAGTTAAGAAGAATCTTGAGAACCCATACACACATACACACATACACACATACATACATACACACACGCGCACACACACAGACACACATGGTTTATAAAGGGCATTCATTTTTTGTAGACACGTTATTTTTAACAGATTTTATATATACAGAATTTTAACATGTAAAAAATATGTTCTGAATTCTATTTTTCTGAGGGGTTGGGTGAAAATTTAGACAATTCTTTTATCAATTGAACATTATGTTAACTAAGCAAAATGTTTTGTCTTCCATGTCAAGAATTCAAAATTGATAATATTCTAACTCATCATCATGGCCATTATCAAGAGTCTTAAGACCAGGCGTCATCGTAGGGTTGGTGGACAATTGAGCACCTAGACAATAGACCTGATGGAGCCTTCAGGTTAAATCTCAGTCGATATCCCCCAACTTGAAGACTTGCCTTTGTCACGAACACGTTACCGTTGTTTCCATTGGTGGAACCCTCCACTCTTGGAGCATTGGTTTCAATCCAGGAAGCTCTCCGCGCAGCGTTATCGCTGCAATGGCTGCATACATAGCTATAGAACTGATAAATGATTATAGAGAAGCACCAGGAAAAATAAACTATACACAATAAACGTTAAGATTCTAAACACTTCCCCTACATATTCGAATATACGTCCTCTTCCTTAAAATGTTACTCTAAAACATAAAAAAATCACTTCTTCCTGCCAATGTATAAGTTAATGTATATTAGGAGTCACAATGAAATCATATAATTCGTAATAGCGATATTACAAAGGTTAACCTTTGGTTTAAACCAAAAGCTCAGGATGGGACCCAAGTTTACTATCTGTTCCTACTCCTCAACGAAATGAGGTGTCGTTCCATTATGTCCTACACCTGTTCAATGGTGGACAAATCTGGTGATCGTGACATCCAGAAAAGTTGCTGATATTGCAGTTTGTCGAGTAGTACGGGTAACCTGTAGGCAGGCATTATCATGCTAGAACCATGCGTGCCTTCATGTTGTAGGAAAGATAGTAGAACGGATTGAACAATATTCTGTACGTACATGGCGGTGTTCAACATTCGTTTCACAAAGAATTTTGATATTCCCTCGCGGAGGACATGGAGAGGTTTTACTCTTGTTAAAAAGAAAATGATTTTCATTGTTTTTCTTTAAAGTAAATGACATAGTTTCTACGCTAATAGACCAAATAGGATGGCAGAACAGGGGACGGAGAGGACACTAAAAAGGCAAATATTTCTAAGAGCTACAAAGTGTGGGAAGTTACAAAGAATGATGATCGTCTAAGTCCTGAAGGAACACAGCACATAAACGAAGAGCGGGTTCATAGTTAATCGTTTGGGCTTGTGTCTCTGTAAATGGAGACCGACAATTTTAGCGATAATAGTAAAATGAAATGTCGAGATGTTTATCTCTGAAAAGCGAGAAAAGTGAAAGGGAAAAAAAGGAGAGCAAGAAAGCGACTGGAAAAAGCGACTGGAAAAAGCCAAAGAAAATCCTCCGACAATATTAACGATTTACATGCTTGTAAGGAATTATCTTTTTAGCCGAGATAAGAGATAAGGAGTCACGTTGGGGTAATGGAAAGCGATTGAGGAATCGGAGAGCTGTGTTCGAATTCCAGTCGAGTTCATTAAATTCACTTACGAGCTAATACCCCTGGGAAGGGTAAGAATTCATCTCTTTTCTCACCAGCTATAGTTAAATAGCAGGACTATAGCCTTTGTTGGCGACTAGTCTAGGAGAAGGAAAACTCTGAATTCAAACCAGCCTGGAGAGGGACGGGCTCCGTCAGGTTATCTTGCCCAGGATACACCACTGCTACTGTGGCTGCAGTACATGTGGTTCCCCTACACCCCTAAAATTGCGTTCAAGTATGAAACAGACTATATATATATATATATATATATATTACGAATGGATTAAATCCGACATATTTTTAATTTATTTGTTTAAACGTTATTTTAAATAGATATTATGGATTTGAGAAATCTTGTTAGAAGGAGGGCACATATTTTTCTAACAAGATTTCTCGAATATCGGTAAATGAAAATAAATAAATATGCTGTTTAATAAATAAATAAAAACAGAAAATCTACTCAAATATGAGTATCCATTAAAAATAACGTTTAAACAAATAAATTTATATATAAATATATATATATATATATATATATATATATATATATATATATATATATATATAACAAGTTTTATTAAATAACACCGACAAGGTTTGTTTATTCAATTTTTATTATCTTCTTGAAAGGACGTAGGCGATCATGGCCCTTTTTATTATTTCTCCCAGACTCTGTTCCACCATCCACTTGCTCAATCCCATTAAGTATATCACGCGTTGCTTTCCCCTATTCTTCTTGCCTCTATCTGTCCTGTGAGTATCAAATTTTACAAGCCCTCCTGTCCCAGAAATTTCAACTGCCTCTTTCTGATGTTAAGTATAAGTTTCTTCTCTGTTTTCATTCTCTCTAAAACCTCATCGTTGCTCACATGTTCAACCTATGGTATCCTCAGCATCCTTCTGTAGAACAACATTTCTGTTGCTTCGTGTCTTTTCTTCATCTTTGAGGAGATTGTCCAGCATTCGCTGCCATACAAGAGGGCAGATATCCCGTAACAGTTCAATACTCTTTTCTTTGTTTCCAACCAAATCTTAATACTCTCCTTAGTTTTTGGAATGCGTCTTTAGCCATCCCAATACGTCTTCGGATCTCAGCGTCGCATTTTCCGTCCTCTGTCAGAACACTTCCCAAATATTTAAATTTCTGTACCTGCCTGATTTTAGTGTCCCCAAAATGTCGGAATGAGATGTTGTGCATCGAGATTAAATTGTCCAAAGTTTATGATTTTCTGTTATATTCACTGACTTCAATCGGTTATTGTCAAGAACTAGGTGCTGTCAATATTATAAGCAGGATTTATTTTTAACTAAAAACGCCAGATTTTATTCATTTTTTGTAATAAACCTTATATACATATATATATATTTAACGAAACATGTATAAAAGAGGGATTGCTAGCTAAATACAGAATTTCATATATATATATATATATATATATATAGGAGGAGGAGGAGGTGGAGGGCCATGATCGCCTACTTTGTGCATTTTAATAAAATAAAAGTTGTTTGTATATATATATATATATATATATATATATATATGGGTTTCAAGCTTTTGCTATCATCAGACAAACTGGCTTATTATTTTTTTAAAAAGCGTGAAAACCAGTGTCACAAACTCATATCGATACTGCTGAATATATATATATATCACTGATATTGAGCACTTTATCCCATAAGTATAGCACACCTTAAGAGTATATTTCATCACACACACACACATATATATATATATATATATATATATATATATATATATATATATATATATATATATATATATATATATATATATATATATATATATATATAGTACGGTTAGTCTGGCAAAGAACCACAGCTATTTGCAACCTGGTGTACATTTTAGAACATTCTCTACTTGTTCCCATATATCTTTTTCAAACATTCATTCGCATGTTTCCCTAAGAAATGTACTGAAAAAATTCGGTGATTAAGCCAAATGAAAAGCGTCATCCCTTCCAGTCTTTCAATTATGTGCGCCACTTCCACACGTTTCCATCTTTTATATTCTCAGTCGGTTTTAGACTCTTTAAGATGGTCGTTCTAGCTTGATGGTCTGATTTATCTCTTTTCTTCAACTCACTCGACCTTCAATACATCAGTATGGCCCTTCACCCCTTTTTTACAACACAGTAGTCAACCGGCTACAAAACGGACGCTGTCCATATCAGGCAACGGTGTTTCTTGCTATTGACGGCGCGAATAACTGATTGACCGGCATTTCTTTTGCTTCTGCGAAACAGATGTTTGGGTCATGTCGTTTCACATATTGTTTCCTCAATCTCTACAAACTTGCCAAACTTTCAATATCTTCGTTATATATATATATATATATTGTTTTTATATCTCTCAATCTGTAGCAATCATTTTCTACTTAAATACGTTATTGTTTTAACTGTTTATTACGTGCAGCCATTTTGAATAGTCGCTTTCTGAAGTCAATTCTCCTATACCCTCTGTCTCTCTGTCCCTATCTATCTATATATCTACCTCTCCCGTTCTATCTGCATTTGAGTTTTGTTCTGTGTTTTTCTCTTTCTACTTCTTTTTTCTTCTTTCTCTCGTTTTATTTTCTCATTCTGTCTACTTATCGTTATTCACCATTCTCTTCTTCTTCGTCTAGTGGCATTTTTAATTTCTATCTATATATTTCTTTTGTTCTATCTGCATCTCTTTCTTCTCCTCTCTCTCTATCTCCTCCTCCTTATTCTATGTCGTCTTCTTTCTTTATCTTTCTCACGTTCTATTTTCTCTGTCTCTACGTCTTTATTTCTTCTTTCTCTTCTGTCTACATTTCTTTCTTTTACCTTTTTCCCTCTTTCTTTCTCTCCTCACCCTCTCTCTCTATTTCTTTACACACATGCATCCACATAAACAAAACTATAAAGAAGCAGAGAGAGAGAGAGATTCTCTTTTCTTGACTTTGTCGCCCTTTCGCCATTTCTTTGCGCCTTTCTCGAGCATGATTTTTATTCACTCTACTTCTGAATACATATTTAGTTAATGGCTGTGACCGAGATATTTACTTTAAAAAGGTCAGCCAAAAAAATAAATAAATAAATAAATAATAATTTAGCAACAAAATAGCTTCATCTCGATGTAATGATCACCAAGCTGGTCTTGCAGACTATGATTAGCGAGTTCGAACCTCAGTCGGTGACGCTTCACGCCAAAACCTGAACTGCGCATTATAAATAGCAACAATATGGCCGGAGTTTTTCTACTATTTTTCTATTTTCCCTAAAATATTAACATTCACTTGATAAAACCTACTTAACAAATGTTATTCCCTCAATTAGCATCCAGTTATCTTGTTCCTTATTCTACCAAGTTATCTTCTTCTATGTATCCTATCCTTTTAAGACGTAGGCGATCATGGCTTTCCACAATTTCCTATCACTTGTAGCTCTTAGTAAGCTGTGTCTTCTAATTACACAAGTTACTTCTGTCCTTCCCATCTTTATTACGCCCTTTGAGTGTTATATTCTTCGATCCTACTTTCTCCATTACGTGTCCGATAAATTTCAACTGCCTCTCTCTTATTCTATATATAATTGCCCTTTTTGTTTTCATTTACCTTAAAACTTTCTCGTTATTTCCATATTCAGTTCATTGTGTTCTCAGCATCCGTCTGTAGAACCATATTTCTGTCCCCTCAAGAATCTTTTTCATCTGCGAGAATATTGTCCAATATTCTCTGCTGGGGTTGATATTATATAACAATTTTGTACTCTTTTTCTTTAAATTCTAGGAAATTTTCCTGTTGCTTAATATTTTGTTTAGCTTTTGGTAAGCATCTTCCTCTATTCCAATGATCGATGGGATTTCGCGGTCACATTTTACGCCTTATGTTCGAAGACTTCTCAGATATTTAAATTTTCGTACTTTTTGTATATAAAACCAAAAGTTACATTTCTTTAATCATTTCACACACTAATCAGGTGGTTACAGGGAGTGAAAGTAAAAGAGAAGACTGAGAATAGGGCAGATTGAGGAAAGGACAAAAGATGAATAAGATTCAAAAAGACAGAAGACGCCGATTGATGTTGCATTTACATTTTTGAAGATTTTAGTTATCAGGGAAGCAAGTAAACTGAAGGGAATGTCACAGGTGGGAAGTTCGAGAAAAGAAACAGTTGGAATAGAAATACCGGGTTGCATTTAGTAAAATAATTGGACCTAGATGCCAATCTAGTAGCACGCTTAACAGGGGCAACAGGGAAAAATGTTCGTCAGAGTAGCTGCCATATTTGTAGAACACACAGAGGGAAGCCATCGGTGAGAAAGTGACTGGAGTCGAGATACCTTGTCAGGATTGATTACATTATAGATCTTTCTTTGGATTTTGTCAAGAATCTCGAGATATACAATAGGAACACCAGACCAGATATGTCAACAGTATTCACTGCACGGACAAATGGTAGATTTGTAAATGTCTAAGATTGATTCTGAAGAGAACATTTTTCTGGCACGACACAGTGACCCAACTTTCTTAGCAGTCGATGCATCTATTGATTCCAATCAAATCAGTGGAAAAAGTGATGCCAAGAAGGTGCAGTGTGTTGATCTCGTAGTGTCTAGCGTCTACTTATGCTGATGGCAGGTAGAAAAGGTTCTCTATGGTGGTTAAATGAAAACAATTTTGTTTTCGTGGCGTTAAAATTTACAAAAGTAGGCTTCTTAGTTGGACCGAAAACTTTTCAACGCTCTTCACATTACCCTTGTTTGCATACAAGTAATCTTTTAATATTGTTTTGTTAGCTAAAAAATATGGGGCTGACATCCTGTACATGCTAGGCTGATATCCGTTTACGAAGGGAAGGGCTTCAAGCATCTCTTTAAGCGTCAGTTAAGTGCCATCTCTTTCGATTCGTGACTGACTAAGCAGAAGATTTTTTCACATTAGGTCGCGGTTTCTTTCTGTGGTAGACTGGTCGCCAACCAAGGCTTGAGGACTTTTTCTGTCCTACTATTCAACCCATAGCTGGAGGGAGAAGAGATGGATTCATACCTCTCCCAAGGGCATTTGCGTGTAAGTGAATATAACTTGGCTCTCTGAATTCTCATTCCGAGCCGGCAAGAAGAAAAATATTGTTACCAAAAATAAATAAATGTAATAATATCTAAATGCGTTAAATAGTAGGGTAGACTAGGCTCTTCAGCTTTGGGAGGCAACCAGTGTAAGCGAAGGACTACCTGAATTCAGAAACTCAGACTGAAGCTATCACCGGTCATCTTGAGCATATTTGTCCATAGATTTTGGCAGACGATGCTAAAGACTTGGTATTCTCGTTGGGCAACGCTATCTTCTCTGACTGGCAACATGTGATTTGATGTGCGCGTTTTAAAATCAATAGCATAAATTTATATCCATTTTCCTCTTTCTCTTTGATGGTTTTTATCTTCATTTCCTTTTCTCTGTTCTCCTTACACTCTCTTCCTCTTTTCTCTTTTCCTCTTACAGTCTCTTCCTCTGTCTCTCTCTTCATACGCACTCCACCGAGATTTTTTTTCATATTTCTCATTGTCACTTACATTTGCTCTCGCTCTCTCTCTCTCCCCTTCACTCTATCTCTCTTTCCTCTCTCTCTCTCTCTCTCTCTCTCTCCCTTCCCTCTCCCCGTTCTCGCTTTTCACTCCACACATCAACCATTACCAGATTACCACAAGAAACGTCATCGGGAGCTCCGCTAACCTTTCTGACCCTTTGACCTTTTGTCGACGTACACTTCCCAAATGTCGCTCTTGGCGGGAAGGTTTCTCTATTGCTTCTTTGGTTAGAAAACACAACCCAATTAAAGAGACTTCAAAATGATGGCCTACTGTTTGATGACGGAACAGAGTCCTCCAAGTCTTATTTATTATTGAGTAGAACAAGTATTAGGAGGCAGGAAGGGGCAGTGAATAATCAGGTTTTGTTCCGTATTTATAGGCTTCGGGGGGGGGATATAAATGAGAGTCGTCATCGCTGGCTGCGCAACCAATCGGTTCTTCTTATGAAAAACGGACACTAATAAATGAGAGCGAGCGCTGAGGAGGGCGGGGACGGGCTTCTTTGGTATTTTCTTAAAGTGCCTTTTAGTATGTGGCTTTCTCCTATAAAGTTTCGATCTCTGCTGGGAAATGCATTTTATTTACTAAGATTTCTCGAATGTTGCAGCCGATAGATGTAATACAAATTGTTTAGTAACAGGGGCGTCTATTTCAAATGCGAAGTATCCATTATAATAACGTTTGAAGTATATATATATATATATATACATATATATATATATATATATATAAGTGAGTATGTCACCTCTGAGTATTGACTTCAATGTTCACTTTTATATTTATATACGCTCTGTCTCTGATATTGAGCACTTTATCCCATAAATATAGCACACCTTAAAATTATATTTATTCATTCATATATATATATATATATATATATATATATATATATATATATATATATATATATATATATTAATATCACTTCGTGGTGACAATGCAACTTGGTACATGTAGCATATGAGTTGATGAAGATATATGTGTGGGGGCGTGCGTGTATGTGTGTATGTGCATCTGTTTTTATGTGCATGTGTGTGTGCGTGTGTATATATATATGTGTGTATATATATATATATATGTGTGTGTGTGTGTGTGTATAATTCCTCTTTAATATATGTTTCGTTGAATAAGATTGACCAGGTACTTGAGTTTTTACTATATTTTTATTTCTTTGTGCACAAGTATATTTTTTCTGGGGTTAACGAATGAAAAAATGCCCTTGTGCTTTTGAATTCAGAGTGCTTCCGGCTAAACTATAAGACTTTTTCCAGGCAGTTTTTGTATTACACTGCTGCAATAAATGGCATGTAAGTGCTATTGTAGAATGTATAAAAGTTGCTAAAAGTAGACATATACTTAATTTCCTAATACGGCCAGTACATCGTGGCCGTGTTCATAATTAATGCTATTAAGAATTAGTTTTTTAACTCTTTATAAATGTTTCCATTGTTTTTGCAGTGAAAGGAACGTACCATATAAACTGTGTCTAGAGATTATATGCAAGTTATGAATTGCTATAAAGAGTTGAGTCTTTAATGTTAAAAGTCCTATTATGATGTTGTTTAGATTCTACTCAATATTATTAACTTAGATATAGAATGATAGAGAAAACTATTGTTTTTGGTTGGAAAAAAATTAACAAAACAGACTAATTTGACTGTCAATAATTTATTTGCAATTATTTATCTTGATACTTTTACATTATTATACCTTGTAAAACTAATGTAAAAAAATAATATAAACAGATTTTAGAACAAATTCGTCAATTTCTTAAAGGAAAAACATAAAAAAAAACATTTTATTTTAAAAATAAAAGATATATTAACAAAAAATAAGAACCTCCTAAAATTTATTGCACAAATGCTCCTTTCTTTTCAATAACTCTTAGCAGCCTATTGTCAACATCTGATGTTAGATTTGCAACAATTTTAACGGCTGGTAAGTAGTTTGCAGCAACTTTAACTACCTCCCAGAGGTCACACTTAGTGTTGAATTGCCTTCTATTAGAATAAATATCTCTTGGGGATGCTCCACAGGTTTTCAATGGGATTCAAGTCACAGCTATTTGAAGGCCAGTCCATAAGAGAATCTTCAACAAATCCCTTTTCTTTCAACCAGGATTTAGTAAACTTTGATGCATGATTTGCTGCGTTGTCTTGCATAAAGATCATAGATCTACGCTTGGCTAAAGACCGGTTATCAAGCCATTCAAAGAAATATTGCTCTAGAAAATCACAGTAACTTTTGGAATTCATTTTAACCCCGTCTTTCAGTTTAAATGGACCCACGAGCTCATTACCAATAATCCCAGGCCATATCATGATCCCACCGCCGCCTTGTTGGCGTTTAAAAAATTTTCTTGAATCATGTTACTTGCAAACCCATCCATCGCGGGTGATCCTTGATTCGCCTGTAAAAAGCACTTTACGGAAATCAGTTTTCATGTATTTTTTTTTTTTTTTTTGCCCACTGCAATCTTCTTTCCTTATGCATTTTTTTTTTTTTTGTTAAAATGGGTTTCTTTATTTGATTTTTTACATCAGCAAACTTCCTTAATGCTTTACACCTTGTTTCCCTTGACACCATAGGAGCTCCAGCGGCCTCAAATATGAACGCACTTGACGCATTTGGGTTTATTATTATTCTCTTCGGATATCCGATAGATCTCGCTTTGTTAAATTCCTGAATTCAGCCTGAGAACTTTTTTTTTTCTTGGTTGAATTCCCATTTGACATATTTTCTTGATTGTTCAATGATCCCTTTTCAAATCCTTAGAAATTTGAAGCGAAGACTTTCCTTTGCTAATTTCTTTGATTATATAGTTCTTTTCATTCATTGTTAGTTCTTTTTTACGAGCCATAATACTAAATTCTTGTTCTTGCAAATAATCTCTTGACACTGCAAATTGCTATAATTACTGAAAAAATACTAAATATCAATCTGAAATTGAAAATTGGGACTTAATTGCTTTCATGCTTACTCGCTATACATAATAGTACAAATTATTTCATTGGATAACACATATCTATGAATTTTACATAAAATATTTGACAATACCTCTTTTGCATATAATCTCTAGATGCAGTTTATATATATATATATATATATTAGGTTGGTGCAAAAATAATTTCGTTTTCTAACATATGTTACTATGTGAGAAAACGAAATTATTTTTGCACCAACCTAATATATATATATATATATATATATATATATATATATATATATATATATATATATATATATATATATATATATATATATATAGATATAGCAAAGAGAGAATTTAAAGTTAAAATAAGCTAAAAGCATAAAATATGAAATAAACTGAGGGCCCAATGGCAAAATTATTTGTGCTTAAATATTATAATAATAACAATAATAATAATAATAATAATAATAATAATAATAATACCCAATCCGATACTCAGAGTTTGATTGGCATTGCATGAAATGCTGAGTAGTGGATTTGGTATTATGTATATATATATATATATATATATATATATATATATATATATATATATATATGATAATAGAATGACAAAATGGGAAAATAGAAATATGTAATGTTTTGTTCTTTAAATCAGTCTAAAATAATATTCTTACTGTGTGTATATATATATATATATATATATATATATATATATATATATATATATATATATATATATATGGTAATAAATAATATATGATATTATATAAATATAATAAATAATAGTATAAGAAAAATAAACCTTTTGCGGCGGTGAAGAATGATCGTAATTTCATTTATCGAACTGTGTCCCATCGTCTGATGAACCTGTTTCATGTTCAGATAATTTTAATGGTGAGAATAGCTGTTCCCATTCGGTATTCATTGACTGAATAGTTCGCTTTGCTATCAGTTGAAAAATTAGAATTCTGAAGTCCACCTTTGTCGCTTTTTTCTAATATTGAAGGGTGTTTCCTTCTCAGCGTTTTGTTTAAAGTAACGTGGAAAGTCATTATCTTGATTAGCGTCTCTTCTGATTATATATGCTAACCATTTTAGTTGTTGCTGATGTTGGAATTCTTCAAATGATTTTTTTTATTTGGTTTGGTAAAGTTCTTTGTGATTTTGTAGCCCAAGTCCATGAGATTTGACGAAGGATTGTCTTCTTTACGAACGAAATTCTCCCTCGCATCAAGCCATTTTTAATCATTGATCTGAGAAAGAGGTTATATACATTGGTAGTTTAGATACTTCTGAACGAGTTTAGTTCCATGAGTGATATCATTAAGAGAGTCAAGATTTGAAGAGGCTATGCAAGAATATTTCTATTTCAGAATAGTTTTCTTGGTTTTCCTATCAGAAACTACAAGAGTAGTATTAGCCGTTTTCTTATAAGGAAACTTTTAGCATTCACTGACAAAGCAGCCAGCACCGCTCACGGTTGAAATTTATAAAATCGATATCTTAAAACAATTTTCCAGGAAAATAGATTTTTCGAGTTCAGTAGCTGTTATAGTTTTTTCCAGTATTGATGAAGGGGTCCTTCCTAATATTTTATTTGAAGTAGTGTGAAATATCAACAAAAGTGTTAAATATGTTATTATTTTCTCTTCGAGTTACATGTGATATCCATTTTAGTTATCGCTGTAGTTGAATGTTCACAAACAGTGTGGTTTCTGTTATTTGGTACAGTTCTTTGATTGTATCAAAGTTCAGTTTTTTGATTGCAACAAAGTACAGTTCTTTGATTGTATCAAAGTTCAGTTTTTTGATTGCAACAAAGTACAGTTCTTTGATTGTATCAAATTCCACAATGTTCAAAGAAGGATGCTCTTGCCAAAACTCTCAGCCTTCAGGGGTTGTATACAGCTGAACGATTTTGGCGCCATGTATGACATCCATATGAAAGTCTAGATCTGTCAAGGCTATTTAAGAACATAGTTTGTATTAGATAGATATATAGAAAGAAAGAAACTCATTGGTATATATGACTATATAGGTTCACTGCAAGCAAGGTAGTAAATCCACCGAGACGCAAGAGGTTACTGGGTGTGGAAGTGTTAGAAAGAGGAACATTGCTAAGGAGAGATAACAGAGGAAGAGTAACCAGGATGACAGCAGGTAGCGATTGACATTGCATTTAAATGTTTACAGATGAAAGTTGGCTGAAAACGAGCTCCAAAAGCGAGAAGAGAGAGAAAAGAAAAACATAGAATTTACTGTTACATCTAACCATCTCAACTGTAAATTGGTGAGACCTCGTCACCAATTTAGTACTGCGCTTAAATTCAAAGAGTCTAAGCACGCTAGCGAAGACAGCCCAGAGCTCTTCAGACTCAACAGTCACATCTTATTGCATACTAGGCGAGTTACCTGCAACTTGCTGCGTGTCACATTTTTTTGTAAGAAAATGATGATTGATTTTAAATCATTGTTATAATTTGTGGAGAAAAATGATGCATTTTAATATTACTCAATGATCTTGCCAATGTGACCTTCATCTTCTGGCTTTCTCCTATATTTTAGATAGGAGTCATTACCTTGTTCAAATTTAAATTTATTTTAAATCAAAGAGAAAAAAATTGCAGTGGGGGTGCACAACCTGACCCCACCCACAACCTGAGGACCCCACCTTTGATCAAAATGAAATATACTTATCCAAGTACTCTAGGCGTCATTCCCTTGTTCAAATTTGAATTTAATTTAAATCAAAGAGAAAATAATACTCGGTGGCGGTGTGTGTGAAAAGCGAGGATTCCCTTTGATCCAAATGAAATATACTTATCCATGTACCCTGAGTAATGTAATTTCAGGATATATATAGTTATGGGGGTCTATCTTCAAAACCCTGGGTGGAGTTCGATAACAAACAGACAGACAAAGGCTACAACTTTAGAGAGAGAGAGATTCACACTTCAAACGCCTTTATTAGTAAAAAAAAAATCTAAAAATTGAAGTGTATCATTTTTTTTTATTAATGTTCACCCGGCTCTAGGCTTAACCAACTGAAATAGGATTAGAAAACACTTGACAATTGCGTCTAGCGTGAAACCTATGTAGCGTTTTTAAATCGTTTTTTACGTGTCTTTAACTACATTTTAATACACGCACATACACACACATACACACACGTGTATGCTTGTGTGTACCAGAAAATTTAGATTTCTTATCCGGCGTTATCAGAAAAAGAATTTCAGAAGAACAATATCTACATGTGTCATAAAGCTTTAAATACACACACATACATAGATACTCTCTCTACATATATCTATACACAGTCATATATATATATATATATATATATATATATATATATATATATATATATATATATATATATATATAGTCGGGATCAGTGAGTGAGTGCGAACGATCCTTCCCTTAGCTGCATAGTATGGGCTTCGCCGGGGCTACATACAGTTTTGAATTCAGAGTTTTCATTCTCCTACACCAGTTGCCACCCAAGGCCCTCATAGCTCAGTTGGTAGAGCATCAAACTTTTAACCTGAGACTCTGGAGTTTGCGTTCTTATGTTGCGGGCTACTGACATATATTTATATGTATGTGTAGAAAATCAGATTTAAATAAAATATATCTGTAAATAAAAAGAAAATTTTTCTTTACCAACGCGTTTTGTCCTCTAAGGGACTCTAATCGTTAAGTTTTCAAATTTTAAATTTGAGAACAAAAAAAAAAAAATAACGTAAATTTAGCGATTGCATAAAACAACTGGTTCGGAAACCTGAAAAAGTTAATGAAAAATAGACAGAATATTTTGATATTATTCAACCAAACATGTTTGAAAAATATGTATGTGTGTGTCCCGGAGTATTGAAAGAAAGAGAATAATTCGATTCTACTTGGCTTTTCTCATATTTCCCAAACTCCGCAAAGGTCACTGCTCCAGTCCAAAGTGAAAAGTAAATAATTTAAATTCAAGCTCGGAAACCTAAACTATGCTCATATATAAACATACTTACGCGCACACACACACACACACACACACACACATATATATATATATATATATATATATATATATAATAGTTATACTCGTCTGGAAAAAAACTTAGGTGTTTTGGTTTGTAAATGAACAAACCAATGCACAAGTAAAAATAAGGGCTAAAAAAAAGAAAGAACTAAGAAAATGTAATTCAGGCGATAATAATCGTCCAGAATCCAAGCTCAGAGTCCAAAGAAAAAAACCTCCAAAACGAGTAAAGCAAACGTAAATAAGTAAAGTGCTCAATACACTAAGTAGAACAAATCTAACTGACGATCCGCGTAGGTGAAACTTAGGTAGGTTTACCTGACTCATATATATATATATATATAAGCGGAAAGTGGTCTGCTTCATACTTGAACGCAATCCTCAGGCCATTTCTTCGTCTTCTGTGTCCACTTTCTTTTATATTTACGTACGCTTTCTCCTTGATATTGAGCACCTTTACTCTAAACTATTTTTATCATATATATATATATATATATATATATATATATATATATATATATATATATGGGGTAAGATGGAAAAGATGTCTAAATTATGCCAAAAATGTAAATAACACTAACTTCTCATTTTAACAGCTATATTTAGGAAAATTACACAAAAATATGTGGAAATAATAAAGAGTAAATTTATTTTTTAAAAATCCAGACGACTTCGGAATCTCCTACAACTCTCCTGGACGGACTCCTTGTTTAAGTTGGTGAATGCTGCCATGATCCTGTTCTTCAGCTCATCTTTTTGGTCTCTCGCTCAACTGCGCCCCACAAATAAAAATCAAGGGGGTTGCAGTCTGGGGAGTTAGGTGGCCAGATGTAAACGCTGATGTAGCCGCAGAAATTATCTGACAGCCATTGACTGGGTTCTCCTGCTTGTGTGGCAATGGGCAGGGTCCTGTTGCCAAACATTGGTTCTTCCAGCAGCCACCCTCTTGACCCAGAGCAGCACTATCACCTAAAGGCACTTGATGTAGGCCTTAGTGTTGAGTATGATGCTTTGTGGAAAGATGTACATCGCCATTACTACTGATCACTCCAAACACCATGATGTTGACTGGATACATCATCTAACTCTTTCCAAATCCTCTGCACTATCCTCAAATTGACATCCAAACCCCCTGAAATGTTCGTACTGGAGCTTCCAGCGCGAATACCAAGCAGTACAACATGCTGTTTCTAAATTGCTTCATGGTGCTACGGTGCCCAATACACCCTATTATACCGTGCAGTCGACAACATCAAATTGCACCCTCTGTGTAGATATATATATATATATATATATATATATATATATATATATATATATATATATATATATATATATATATATATATATATATCCTACTTGCATGAATAATACCTGAAAATCACCTTATGCAAATATTTTTCCCGCAAGTATATCAATACGTCCGTGGCTTACTCAATAAAATGTATTTATTTTACACAACAAATATTTCCTATTAAACCCGATCTCTTTCTTTGTCACTGCACTCAATTCAGTGAGAAATATTAATCATATAGATCTAACATTATGTAATAAAAATTTAAAATAAAAGTTGATAACTACGTTAGAGAGCTACGTTTTTTGTCTGTCTACGTCTCTCTCTCTCTCTCTCTCTCTCTCTCTCTCTGTATATATATATATATATATATATATATATATATATATATATATGCATGCATGTATGTATGCATGTATGTATATGCTTGTATGTATATTAAAAATACACTTATATTTATTAATATATATTTAATAGCTGTCTTATATTACATCGAACACTATTTCATTAATACCAACAGCTCGATGTGCGATATATATATATATATATATATATATATATATATATATATATATATATATATCAATAATTTATCGAAGAGGACATAAATTAATGCCTGAATATGAAAGTGGATACATTGTTCAGGTTTGTGGAACCAACAATAACCGATCTATAATCATGTGTGTTGAGCCCGTAAATTCCGATTAACCTTGGATTGGTGTCCATGATGACTTCGTTGTCCAAATGCCAACAGACACGACGATTTCAACAGTCTTTGTCCTTTCTCTGGGAAATTAATCTCCTTTTTCACACGCCATCTTTTTTAGCGCTTTTCCAGGATTAGTCTCATCGACCTTATGTAGATCAGCCATTTCTTTTTTTCTCTCTACCTATTCCCTTCCTTTCTCTTATTCACCCACTCACTGACAAATACACAGCCACACAAACACACACACACACACACACACACCATTTCTATCTCTATCGCTTTCTTTCTCTATTTTGTGTGCTTTTCTCGCTCTCTTTCCTTGACTTTTTTTTTTCGTTTTAGAACTTTACCTGCCTATTTCAGGCTCTATTACTGTTTCAACAACCCCTCTCTAATCTTGTCTATAATTTCCTCCCTTCCTCCCAATCTCTCCCTCTCCTCTCTCTCTCTCTCTCTCTCTCTCTCTCTCTCTCTCGTGCTGGAGGAATTTTCCTTACTGCTTAGGCAGAGCTTTGTATATATAATTATAATCTATATATATTAAAATAAGAAAGAACAGTAAGATTTATAAGCCGGTGTTGTTATTAATTATTTTTAAAAAAGAGTGCTCACTACAATTCTGCAGAGCATAAACATTATAAATTTACTAATTTAAAAATATGGTCCCATCGCTACACAGGAATTACCACGTTTCAAAAACAGAAACTAAAACTTTAAATTTAATTATAGAATTAAATTAAAATCCTTACTTCTATTTAATTCTCAAGCGATTTTTTAACCAAAACGAAGATGACCGAGCAAAATGCCACACGATATCACGTGCCACATACTCGCACACGCACACACACACATCTCTCTCTCTTTCTCTCTCTCTCTCTCTCTCTCTCTATATATATATATATATATATATATATATATATATATATATATATATAGTCATCCACATACAAGCCTGTTTAGCAATATCACAGCTGATCAGTGCGGTTAGACATCCGATTGCTTCAAGCCGGGAGCGAGACTCGACCGATTTGTCATCAGCCCAAGATTCTACCCCTAAGCTATCAGCGCACGTCAGATAAAGAGAAATTTTAATGTATTATATACGTGGTGTATACAAACGCCAGTAGCCAAAAGAGCTCAATTCATTACTGAAGAGCGTTGCGTAAGTAGCAGGAACAGAAGCGATATTGCCATGTTCTTTGCAAAATTCCCAATAAATCACTGCTCCCAACCACTCATGTCTGTTTTTTTCATCTCTTTTGCTCCAGTTTATTGCATTCGCTCATGATTTTGCCGTTTCATCTTTTTTTTCTTCACTTAACCTTTCTTCAGTGGTTGACTGACATTTTTAGCAGGTTTTTCACTCTTATTCCAAATGTTTCTGTTCCCCCTTTTAAAATGTATTTTGTTTTTCCCCTCCCCTTCACTCCCAACATTTCACGGATCATTTCTGATAGATAGATAGATAGATAGATAGATAGATAGATAGATAGATAGATAGATAGATAGATATGAACAGACTGAGATGCATATGAACAGAATGAGATAGATAGATAGATAGATAGATAGATAGATAGATAGATAGATAGATTTTCGTAGCAGAAGCAGATACAAATACAGTTGAGTGCCGTGAGTATTAATAAACTCTATTGTATCTGTTTTTAAGGGCTCGACAATGTTAAATACTACCCCCCCTCCCCACCTCTTTAATAGTCCCTGGGTTGTTATTTGCTCTGTCGAGTTTAAAACTGCATTATTTTTTTTCAGATTATTTTGCATGCGGTGATTTTGCGCCAAATTTCCACTTTTCCTATCAAGTGAAACAAAGAACAATGATATTAAAAGGAAAATGAGTATAAAAATCAGAAAAAATGTTTTCAAATTAAATTCTTAAACGGAAAAAAAGACGTAAGTTAAAGAAAAACTGAAATTGGATAGACTGCGATAAAAGCTAATACAAAATGTGATGATGCTCTACTAGGTATGGCTCTCACGCCTTCTTATGATAATCAACTGGAGTTTTTGACATGTACGGGATTTTCTTGAGGATTTAAAACTAGCTACAGTAAATATCACAGATTTGTTTGTCAGTTGTCTGACAATTAGGACAAATTCGCAAGAGGCTGGCGCATATCTGTTCATGAGCGGGAGAAATGAAGGAGAGCATGGCCAAATGTCAAGAAAATTTTTTTCTTTTTCATTTGAATGATGATGCAGCCAAGTCAACTTAGGAGTTGCATCTAGATATTTGTGAACACTCTCTATCGGAGGCCATTCAGAGCGAACTGGGTTACCTGATATGAAGGTCTTTTCCAATCATTCCCAGGTACAAGTTTGGACACTGCTTTTATCAAATCATGTCATCAGTTCGTGCATATTTGGCTGTGATGCATGTATTTGGTATACTCTTATCAAACTCGATCTCATAATAGATATATTAGATTTCGTATATTTGTCTTCCAGCTGTAATGTATTCCATAAATTTGGATCAAAAGGCGCCCAGCGTTTGTCGATAGGGAAAAAAAGGGATTCTCTTCCATGAGAACGCAAGACTGCATACAGCAAAAATAACACAGAAACTATTTTGGAAATCGGTTCATCAGTTCTTCATTACTCACCATATTTCACCTGATTTTCCACCAAATGATTCTAAACATTTTTCTTTTTTTGCTACAAAGCGCTTTGTGAAAACTTTTTTCTAGTGAAAAATAGAAGTTGAAATTTTACAGGAAAACCTTCTAAAGTTTACTCCAAAAAGTATGGAAGGTCTGCCTGATAAGTGGCAACAAGTATTTGCAAATAGTTAAATTTTAATTGAATAAAACATAAATGTACTTATTTTTTAAATATTAATTTGCTTAAAAAAATGGTAATTAATTCTGATTCAGCCTAATCGTATCAATAGAAATCGATGAAAATCTTGCTGGGTTTGAAACTTTATCAATACCATATGCAACCAACCAATTCATATGCAAGATATACATTTTTAATAAAAGAAAAAGTATCTCATATCTTAATTATAAATAATATCAAAAACGTTTTATATATACACACACACACATATATATATATATATATATATATATATATATATATATATATATATATATATATGTATGTATTATTAAGAATATTGCTTCCACATTTGGTATTCTATGTATTTAGCGATTCTTGATAAAATCCAAAAAAGAATCTGCAATGTTATTGGTCCTGACTGGCATCTCGGCTTCAGTCACTTCCCCATCGCCACGACGTAGCTTTCCTGTGCCTTTTCTATAACTATTTTCATATTAATTGTTTTGAGAAATTATTCTCTTTGGAACCTAGACTTTATTTAAGCATAGTACTAGATTAACAGCAAGATCTCATCATTTTACACTTGAAATGACTAGATATAACCGTAAGTTCTATGCTAACAGTTTCTTCTCTTGCACTTCTTACTTGTGGAACTCTCTTCAGACTTCTTGCTTTCCAGTCAAGTTTGATCTTCAACAATTTAAATGAATCACTCGTTATCTTCTATCTTCTTAAATTTTGTTCTTTTATTTTCCTCTCTCCTTAATAGTGTTTTCTTTTTCTCATATTCTCTTACACCCAGTGACCGTTTTGCATCTTAGTGGCTTTATTGCTTTAAGTGGGGTGAAATGATTGAAAAAATAAAAAGATGAGCATGGTTAAGTGATAAGTCGGTAAAGTAACGATGCAAAAAGAGGTGAAAGTAAAACTCCATTAAGAAGAGTTACTGCCAAGGAAAACCTTGTTTTTCCAAAGTGAATTTGACAGGTGGCGTCGTAAGTGGAGACCATTCAGATTCGTGGCCTGTTGGAGGCAAAGAGTTACTCTCCAAATGTATACAGTTGCATATGTCTGATGCTGTTAATAAAAACAAGTTATGACCTAAGAGGTATTGCTTTCAGAACAACCGTCGTACATTACAAAAAAGACCTTTTAATAGTTTCTTACACATTCTCGCCATTTCTGTGTCGATATAATTTTGTGGGAAAAGTTGCCTTTTTACCAATCGTTTCCATTTACAAACTGTTTTCTTTTTTTCTATTAGGGCAGAGGAAATTGTAAACCGAATTTTCACACTCAAAATATTTTGCTAAAAAAAAGCAATCAAACTTGTGCATCCTTTTTGGAAATGCGATAGAGTCATCTTAGCTACCAATATCTTTTAACTGAGGAAAAAACGTAAGACGCTAACTTATATTCAACGGTTTCTATTTTTGACTAATTTCTATTGCTTTTTAACCCCCAAATGCTTTCCATTGTCCTTAAAAGTTTGTCGTTGCTCACATGTTCAGTCCATGGTATTCTTACCTTCCTTCTGTAGAACCATAATTCTATCACCTCATGCTTCTTCTTCATATGTGCAGGGATTGTTCCGCATTCACTACCGTATAGGATGACTCATATTACGTAATAATTCAGTACTCTTTCCTTTGCTTCTAACGAACTTTTCCTGTTTCTTAATACTATCCTTAGCTTTTGGAAAGCATCTTTCGCTATCCCAATGCGCCTTCGGATTTCGGTATCTCACTTTCTGTCCTGTGTTAAAACACTTCACAAATATTTAAATTGATTGTCTTCCTTGATTTTGAGATTACTCAAATGGTCTCTCTACCTTTCTTTCATTCTCTTGCACTTGATTTCTTTCTCAAACCATAAGGGAAATAGATACGTGCCTTTTCCAAAGAGCATCAGTCGGAAATACATATATATATATATATATATATATATATATATATATATATATATATATATATATATATATATACAATATTTACATCGTTCGGATTGTTGCCCTCATCTTTATTGCCATATTCACAACGAATATCACCTCAAGAAGGCCGGAGCTTACAATGGCAGAAACGTCATGAATATGGCAATGAAGATGAGGACAACAGTTCGAATGATGTAAATCTTGTAAATAGTTATAATACCTCATCTCAGACATATATATATATATATATATATATATATATATGTGTGTGTGTGTGTGTGTGTGTGTGTGTGTGTGTGTGTGTGTGTGTGTGTAAATTCCCAACAGGATAGAATCCAGGTTGAACTCAAAGTCCAAGACAGAGGAAGAATATAATATAAAAGGTTTTTGGAATTTGTAGGTCTGATGAATTGGATCGTGATTACGATTCTAATGTAATAAATTATAACCATGGAATATTAGTGCTTGAGCCTTTTATATTATATTATATTTTATATATATATATATATATATATATATATATATATATATATATATATATATATATTATGGATCGACAATTATTTTAATATAATTTCTGTTAATACATTATTTCCATAGATACAAATATTTAAACAAATATTTAAGTCGGAGGACATTCATTTTCTATGAAATTTCTCGGACATTCAGGACGGTAAATGTTGTTAATACTGTTGATTATAAACAGCATTTATTTAAATACTTGCATCTATAAAAATAACGTATAAACAGAAAACACATATATATATATATATATATATATATATATATAATCTTTAGTGGATACCCATATTTGAATAGACGCTCCGTTTATTTCTTAAACAGTATATATATTTGTTTTCGTCTACCGGTCTAAATATTCGATACATCTTATTAAAGAAAAAAAATTATAAAGCACTATTTACCTTTGCTTGATCGACGACGCACTTCGTGGTCGAGACGGTCTAAAGCACGTCGGATCTAACGATGGCTTCCCCTGTCTTGAATATATATTTCAAACAAGTTAATTTTTAATTATTAGGTTGGTGCAAAAATAATGACGTAATAATGTCGTTTATTGACGTTAAAAAAATACGTCAAAAAACGACATTATTACGTCATTATTTTTCCACCAACCTAATACTAAATTCAACAGACAAGGTCTGTTTCATTTTTTTAAATCTTTTATTACGTTTTTTTCTTGTTTACTAATATGTTGTTGCACACCCCGAGCCAATTTATGAAGAAATTAATGCCTTCGATTGTCTAGGTCAATATCAGAAAATTATTGTTGTCAGTGTCATAGAAAAACATGTTTATTAGCTTCATCCTAGCATCTGTTAGAAAACTACATTTCAGAAGACTTGATAGAAATATTCTAATTATATTGGCCCACGACGTTAGAAATGCATGTTAAGCGGTATAACAGTAAAGGTTTAACCTTCCCACCAATAAAACAGAATTTATTTGCACGTCGTCGTGACCGAAAGTTTCAGTGTGCCGAGCTAATGACTGCACCAGATTAGGTGCACTCTCGCAGAAGATGTAACTAAGGTCCGCTCAGCATAGTTGGCTCTATCAAGTGTTGAAGAAATACGTATGTACCTGAGCAGGTATCTGCGATAGGGATTAGCTAGCTTCCATATCGGACGGGTTAACTCGGGAAACGAGAAGCAAATCATTATATCTAAGGATGTCTATGTATGTATGTATGTATTAATATCTGGATTGTGTGTATGTGTGCTTGCATAATTGTGTGAGTAGTGTGTGTGTATGTATGTGTGTGTGTATTTCAGTATATGTATGCTGATCTGGAGTCGGTTATGCACTACCTCCGTATTCATGTCTTTATTTGACATTTTCAAATGACAAATAAGGCAAATAGAATGTAACGCTAATTTATAATGAAGCCTCTTGATGTTTGTCAAAGATGTAATATCGCCCTTTCCCCTTCAACGAAGAAAAAGTCTCTTTATAGAGATTACTGCCCCACTGCATGACCCATATCGATTAAATTTCGGGGCCCCTAAGTCATCTAACTCTAACTGTGTATCGGTTTCCGTTAAAAGTAAACTTTATTTTTCTACTGATTTTAATTGTTTTTATTTTCCTTTAAATTGAATTTTGGGAATCTAAGCAGTCTGTATTCATTAGAGGTAGTTTATAAACCGGATGTTAGTCTGGCACAAGGCCACCAGTTGAGAACCCAGTTAGAATCAAACTCACGAATCTACGAAACTAGCCTACAAAAATGCTTTCGTTCTACGGCGTACATTTTGATTTATTTAACTTAGTCTACCACAAGGACACAATAATGGAGCACGTAAAAATCAAACTTCTTTTATGTGTCGTGTCTTTTTAGGATGCAATTATTTGTCTATATTTCTGAGATGAGGTATTATGTACATTATTCGGACTATTGTCCTTATCTTTATCACCATATTTATTACAAGGTTTCGGCCGTTGTACGCTCCGGCCTTCTTCAGGTGGTTGGAATGTAGAACTGAACCCTTTATTTCGCTCACTGAGGTAGGCTGTTCTAGTTCCACGTGCCATGTTTAATGGATGTCAGTTATCAGTTATCTCCTGTTAATTTCCCTCTGAAGTTCTCCACTGCCTTAACCGGGTATTGAACTCATACTCTTTGGGTCCTGTCACTGGATCTAACCAACGCCTTTATCCACTGTGTTGTAATAAATATGGCGACAAAAATGAGGACAATAGTCCGAATAATGTAAATAATGCAATGTCTAACTCACAATTCTTGTTACCATTTTGCCAACCATACACTCAAACTTATTAGATAGGTTACTCGACCCTTTCTCCCTGCTCTTTCTCTCTTCAATATGGCCTACACGACACTAACAAATCGAACTCTCTGCTCGGGGTAGTTTGATCCAACATTACAAGATGCTATGAAAGCAAAAGACGAACCTAAAAACTCGAGTCATGTTTTGAAATGATCATGTCAGATCAAGATATTTGTGTAAATGTCACGAATAGTGCATCTGACTCGTTCAGAAAAATCTAAACTGCCATCCATGCACAACCATTTTCTCAGACCACTGATTAAAAATGGCTTCAAGCAATTGAAACCTGTAGGACTGAAAGAAGATTATCTCTCATCAGATATCTTTTATTAGCGCTACAGAATCACAAACGGCTTCACTAAATAACAGAAACCATATCACTTGAAGATTTTCAACAGCAGCAACAACTAAAATGGATATCACATGGAGCTGAAAGGGAAAATAATGACATAATCTAGATGCTGTCTGCGCTAAGCAAAATGTTAATTAGGAAACGCTATTAATACTAAAAAGTTAATTCGTAACTGGCATCTAGCTAGGAATGAACTCATTACACTTAATAAGGAATCTGTGAGACAAACTTGCATTGCTCTACAGTAGGCGCCAGTCTGAAGTTATTATAGTCTTTTAAGTTTTCTTAATTATTTTTTAAATGTTTTCATCAAGCTTATTTAATTATGATTACGCCCGATCTCTCTCTCTCTCTCTCTCTCTCTCTCTCTCTCTCTCTCTTTCTCTCTCTCTCTCTCAAACCCGAGGGGGTCTGAAACATCTAAATTTAATCAGTTTTCCTGGAGGATATTTTTTCTTTTAGTTGCTTTCTACCTTTTAGTCATTTTTTTAATCATCTCAAGCCATGCAGCCACTAAGACACAAGGCTATACTGAGTGTGAAAGAATAAGAAAAAAGAGAAACATTATGAAAGAGCGAAAACAATAGAAAAGTAATCAGGAAGACGGTAGATAACGATTGACATTGCATTTAAATTTTTGAATATTAAAGTTGACCAGAAAGCATGAAGCCTCAAGAGAGTTCTACGAGTGAAAAGTGCAAGAAAAGAAACTGTTAGATTAGAACTTACGGTTACATCTACTAAATTCTACTGTAAATTGATAGAATATTATCGCCAATCAAGTACTTAAGAGTTCATCCCAATAATTACTATGAAAGTATTTATAGAAAAGGCATAGAGAAGCTAGTTTTATTATGAAAACAAAATGATATTTGATATTGACTAGGTCGGTTGATTTTACGTCTTAATTAATGTTGAATTTTGTCTGGGACACTTAGTGAGAATCGAACCTATGAGTAATTGTTAAAAAAAAAGGCTAACTTCGTTACCGACTAGAGGTCGAGATGTCCATTTGAAATATCCAACTGAATTGGGATTGGAGAGCTGATAATACCTGACAATTAAAGAAATTAATAGAGCAATAACTCGAATAACATGATTCACAGGAGGAAAACTCAAAATTATTGATACTAGTTTTAATCCATGAAAAGTTCGCGTTTTTCCTATTTTAAATTTCTGATTAATCTTGATTCTTTAATTAATAATTGAGCAAACCTCATGGTGAGTTCTACAACAATAAAATATCCATAGAAATTCCCCTGTCGCAATCTTTGGGCTTAACAACGGTAAGAAAATATTGCAATAACAATAATAAATCTGAATGCTCGTCGTTATTTCAAGTAAGGGGGTACAAATGAAAAGATTTGAACAATTGGTTGGTTGATTATTTTTGTTTAACGGCATTTCAAACTCTTTCAGTTATATGACGTTGAAATCTAAATATTTTGAAGCATTTTTTTTTTTTTTTTTAGATAATAATGATTTTAGTTATACAAATCTTATTAATTAACCCATAGCTGGAGGGAGAAAAAGTAAGGTATTTACGCGTATGGAATTGGAACTCGGCTCTCTGATTAACCATTCCGAGCCATTATTATCCACACATACAAGCTTACATCACCTGGTATTCCCAGATATTATGAATAGATACACATTTTAAAATGATAATAAAACCAATATTTTTCAATTTTGATAAATCTCATGGCCTAAGAAAGATCTAAAGAATATTAATGTATAAATATATTTTCCATATTTTAAGAGGGGACCAGTCTATTTAAGTAGTTCCCGATTGAATTAGACTTGAAAAGGTTAAGATTGTTGTGTTCAGGGAAGAATCCGCACAAGAGCTTTTTCACAAAGTAATCATTCTTGCGAATAAGATTCCGGGTGAAACGCCCTTCATACCAAAGGGATGCACAGAAAATTAGGGTGATTCAACCCTAATGATGTAGCAAGGTAGGTTTTGACTGTAAAAGTCTGATCCGGAGAGACAAAAGAATAGATGGCATTGGAACATTTGCCATGGAAGCAGCAACAGAGTAACAATAAGCTTTTGACTTTGCGCATCTGGGGAAAGTGACTGTCGAGTGGAAAATAAAACCACCCCCACAGTGAGGCCTTGGTTCGAATGTTACCATAGTTCATTTGTCAAGACGGTAACGTCTTGATAATATCAACCTGGTAAGTGGGCGGCAACTTTGGGAAGTGCTTAAAAAACATTCCACAAATTGACCCAAACCTTGTGAGTGAAATTGTGTAGATGAAACTGTTTGGAAACCATCGATGGTTGTGCTAGCACAAAGTCACAAGTCATCGTGACCGATGGTCTGAATGTACTGGCCTTGTTTAACCACTGATCACACCAGATTATCTACTTTTCCCAGAAACTGTAAACCCCACTTTGATGTTGAATGAATATTAATATGCCTGGTCAATTGTCTACATCAAATATTGGATTCCTTCATTGCCTGAGACTCAAAAACTTCATATCAAACTTACTAATAAAACTTTACTTAGCTAAATTTTCTACTAACAATATTATACACTGGGAAGAGAGGCTAGAACAGTTAAAATATCTTGTCATTACTCACTAACAATACTATTAACAGGGAAAATCATAAAAACCCTATTGAAATTGTTACTCAGGTATTATTATTAATATGCTACAAATAATACATTTTGTGTGAAAAGAAGATTTGCAGAGTCTTAGAGGCAAATAATTCTACCGGAATCTAATAAGTTTTGCAAGCATGAACAAACATTACTGCCCTTAGAATCAAATGAAAAAGTCAGCATATAAAATCGAATTAAAAATTTGATCAACTTTGTAAAAAATAAATACACACAATTAGGCCAATTTGAAACAAAAGACAAAAATATTTTGACTAAAAAAATGTATTTCTAGTCATGTAAAAGGATACTAAATTAATATCGGTAAACATATCAATGCTAAAACTACTAATTCTACTAACAGCACATTCAACATAAAAAAATTGCTAAAACAATATTACTAAATATGTCAATAAGAATACTGCTCATTCTATATCAATAGGAAATTTGTACTAAAACAATATTACTAAACTTGTCAATATTAAAGCTACTAATTCCTTACTATCAATATGAAACAATATACTAACATAATATTATTTGTCAATAATAAAACTGCTAATTCTCTAGAAAGTGACGGTAACACAATCTTATTAAATATGTTATTAATAAAACTATTAATTCTTTACAAATAGTATTATCAACATTACACAGTATTACTAACATTGACAATAAAAAGTACAAATTTTCTACTAATACTACTTTCTACATGAAACAACATTCTAAAACAATATCACTAAACTTAATAAAAAAACTACTAATTATTTACTATTAATAATATATAATCATGAAACAATATTGCTAAACTTGACTAAATTCTTTTTGTCAAGTTTAGTAATATTGTACTATTACCATGAAAGAATATTGCTAGATATGTCAATAATAAAATTGCTAACAGTCTGCTAATAATAATAGCAACATGAAAAAGAATTACTAAACTTGTAAATAATAATAATAATATTTCTCTACTAATAGACAATATTACTAAACTAGTCAATAATAAAACTACTAATTTTCTACTAATATTACTATGAACATGAGGCAGTATTACTAAACTTGTCAGTAATACAACTACCAATTTTCTAGCAATACTACTATAAACATGAAACAATATTCTAAAATTATATTACTAAACTTGTCAATAATAAAACTACTAATTCTCTACTAATAGAACTATCAACATGTGACAGTATTGCTAAAATCATCAATAGTAAAAGTACTAATTTTCTACAAATAGTACTATCAGCAGGAGATGGGATTACTAAACTTATCAAAATAAAATTACTAATATTCTACTAATGATATGAAAAACTTATAACAATATTCTAAAACAATATTACTAAGCTTTTCAATAACAAAAATAATAATTCTCTACTAATAGTTATATAATCAACATGTGACAGTATTGCTAAACCTGTCAATAAAAGAAAACTAATAATTTTCTACTAATAGTACTATCAGCATGAGGCAGTATTACTAAACTTGTCAATAATGAAACTACTAATTTTCTACTAAAATTACTATGCAAACGAAACAATATTCTAAAACAATATTCATAAATTTGTCAAAAATAAAACTACTAATTCTCAACTAATATTACTATCAACAAGAGGAGGTATTACTAAACTACTAAATAATAAAACTACTAATTTTCTAGTAATAGTACTATCAACATGAAACAATATTCTAAAACTATATTACTAAATTTGTCAATAACAAAACTACTAATTCTCTACTAATAGTCCTGTCAACATGTGACAGTATTACTAAAATTGACAATAATAAAACTAATTTTCTACTAATAGTACTATCAACAGGAGATAGGATTACTAAACTTATAATAAAATTAATAATTCTCTACTAATAGTACTATCAACATGAAACAATATTACAAAACAATATTACTAAACTTTGGATTAACAAAAATACTAATTCTGTAGTAACAGTACTATAACATGTGACAGTATTACTAATATTGTCCATAGTAAAACTACTACTTTTCTACTAATAGTACTATCATCATAAGATAGTATTACTAAACTTCTCAATAATAAGACTACTAATTTTCTAATATTACTACAAGCAACATGAAATGATATGCTAAAACAATATTATTAACCTTGTCAATAAAAAAATGACTAATTTTCTACTAATAGTATGATGAACATGAAACAATATTCTGAAACAATATTACTAAACTTGTCAATAATAAAACTACCAATTCTCTACTAATAGTATTATCAAAACAAAGGTATTATTACTAAACCTGTCAATAATAACGCTACTAATTTTCTAAAACTATATTACTAAAATTGTCAATAACAAAACTACTAATTCTCTAATAGTGCTGTCAACATGAAACAATGCATCACTAATTCTTTTCAATAATAAAATTGTATTACTGAACTTGTTAATGGAAAATCTACTAATTTTCTACTAACAGCAAGATCAACATGGAACACTATTCTAAAACAATATTACTAAACTTGTTGATAATAAAATGACTAATTTTCTACTATCAACCAGAGGCTGTATTACTAAATCTTTCTATAATAAACCTACTAATTTTTTTACTAATAGTACAATCAACATGAAACAATATTCTAAAAAATATTACTAAAATAGTCTATAATAAAACTACTAATTCTCTACTAATAGTACTATCAACATGAGGCAGTACTACTAAACTTGTCAATAATAAAACTACTAATTTCATACTAATAGTACTATTAACGTGGAGCATTATTACTAAACCTGGCAATAATAAAACTAATAATTTTCTACTAATTGTATGAAATACATGAAACAATATATTTAAACAATATTTGTCAATAATAAAACTACTAAATTTCAACTAATAATACTATCAACAGGAAACAATATTCTAAAACAATATTACTAAACTTGTTAATAACAAAACTACTAATTCTCTACTAATAGTTCTATCAAATTGGGACAGTATAATTAAACTTATCAATAATAAAACTACTAATTTTCTACTAATAGTATGATTAGCATGAAACAATACTCTAAAAGAATGTATCTAAGCCTGTCAATAATAAAACTATTAATACTCTGCTAATAGTACTAGCAACAGGAGAAAGGATTACTAAACTTGTCAATAATAAAATTACTAATTTTCTACTAGTAGTACGAACAACTTGTAACAATATTCCAAAACAATATTACTAAATCTTTCAATAACAAAAATAATAATTCTCTACTAATAGTTCTATAATCAACATGTGACAGTATTACTAAACTTGTCAATAAAAAAACTACTAATTTTCTACTAATAGTACTATCAGCATGAGGCAGTATTACTAAATTTGTCAATAATAAAACTATTAATTTTCTACAAATAGTACGATCAACATGAAACAATATTCTAAAACAATATTACTAAACTTGTTGATAATAAAATGACTAATTTTCTACTAATAATATTATCAACATGTAACAGTATTACTAAACTTTCCTATAATAAAACTACTAATTTTCTACTAATGGTACAATCAACATGAAACAATATTCTAAAAATATTACTAAATTGTCTATAATAGAACTGCTAATTATTTACTAATCGTACTATCAACATGAGACAATATTACTAAACTTGTCAATAATAAAACTACTAATTTTCTGCTAATAGTACGATCAACATGAAATAATATTCTAAAACAATATTACTAAACTTGTCAATAGTAAAACTACTAATTCTCTACTAACAGTACTATCAACGCGAGGTATTTTTACTAAAATTGTCAATAATAAAACTACTAGTTTATAGTAAAAGTGCAATGAAAATCTATATTACTAAACTTGTCAATGATGAAATTACTAATTCTCTAACAGTGCTATCAACATGAAACAATACATCACTAAACTTTTCAACAATAAAACAGTATTACTAAACTTGTTAATGACAAATCTACTAATTTTTTACTAATAGTAAGATCAATATGAAACAATATTTGAAACTAATATTACTAAACCTGTCAATAATAAAACAATTAATTATCTACTAATAGTACTATCACCTTAGAACAGTATTACTAAATTTGTCAATAATAAAACTACTAATTTCATACTAATAGTACTATCAACGTGGAGCATTATTACTAAACCTGGCAATAATAAAACTAATAGTTTTCTACTAATTGTATGAAAAACATGAAACAGTATATTAAAACAATATTTCAAAACTTGTCAATAATAAAAACTACTAAATCTCTACTAATAATACTATCAACCGGAAACAATATCTATAACAATATCATTAATCTTGTCAATAATAAAACTACTAATTTTCTGCTAATAGTATGATCAACATGAAATAATATTCTAAAACAATATTACTAAACTTGTCAATAATAAAACTACTAATTCTCTACTAACAGTACTATCAACATGAGGTATTATTACTAAACTTGTCAATAATAAAACTACTAGTTTATAGTAATAGTGCAATCAAAAACTATATTACTAAACTTGTCAACAATATTATTAAACTTGTCAAGAATAAAACTACTAATTTTCTACTAATACTATGATCAGAATGAAACAATATTCTATAAGAATATCACTAAGCCTGTCAATAATAAGACTATTAATACTCTACTAATAGTACAACTTACATGTGTAGTATTACTAAACTTATCAATAATAAAATTACTAATTCTCTAATAGTTGTATCAACATGAAATAATACATTACTAAACTTTTCATTATAAAAACTATTAATTATGAACTAATACTACTATTCATAAATAATAATAAAACTACTAATTCTATACTGATAGTATCATCATCATGAAAGAATATTACTAAATTTGACAAGAAAATACTAAATTCTCTACCAATTGTACAAATAACATGAAAAAATACTCTAAAACAATATTACTAAACATCTTAATAAAAAACTACTAATTTTTTACTAATATTACTATCAACATGAAAAATTATTCTAAAACAATTTTAGTAAATTGTTAATAATAAAACTAAATATTTTACTAATTATAATATCGATATGAAATATACTAAATCCACTAATAAGTGCAATCAACATGAAACAATATTCTAAAAAAATATTACTAAACTTATCAATAATAAAACTACTAATTCTCTACTAATACTACTATCAACATAAGACAGCATTACTAAATTTGACAATAATAAAACTACTAATTTTCTACTAATACTACTATCATCATGATGGAATATTACTAAATTTGACAAGAAGAAAACATCAAATTCTCTACTAATAGTGCTATCATCATGAAACAATATTCTAAAACAATATTACTAAACTTGTTAATAATAGAAATACTAACTCCCTACTAATAGTACTATCAACATGTAACAGTATTACTAAACTTGTCAATGACAAAACTACTACTTTTCTACTAATAGCACAATCAACATGAAACAGTATTCTAAAACACTATTACTAAACTTGTCAATAGTAAAACTACTAATTCTCTACTAATGGTACTCTCAACATGGTACAGTATTACTAAACTTTTCAATAACAGAACTACTAATTTTCTACTAATAGTACGATCAACATGAAATAATATTCTAAAACAATATTACTAAACTTGTCAATAGTAAAACTACTAATTCTCTACTAACAGTACTATCAACATGAGGTATTATTACTAAAATTGTCAATAATAAAACTACTAGTTTATAGTAATAGTATGATCAACATGATACAGTATTCAAAAACTATATTACTAAACTTGTCAATAATGAAATTACTAATTATCTAACAGTGTTATCAATATGAAACAATGCATCACTAAACTTTTCAATAATAAAACAGTTTTACTAAACTTGTTAATGAGAAATCTACTAATTTTTTACTAATAGTAAGCTCAATATGATACAATATTCCATTGTCAATAATAAAACAACTAATTCTCTACTAATAGTATTATCGACATGAGACAGTATTACTAAACTTGTCAATAATAAAACTACTAATTCTCTACTAATAGTACTATCAACTTGGAACTTGGGAGTATTACTAAACTTGTCAATGACAAAACTACTAATTTTCTACTAATAGTATGATCAACATGAAACAATATTTTAAAAGGATATTGCTAAACTTCTCAAGTATAAAACTACTATTTCTTTACTAACAATACTATCAACATGAGACAGTATTACTAAACTTGTCAATAATAAATCTACTAATTTTCTACTAATAGTACTATCAATATGAAACAATATTCTAATAGTACTATCAATATGAAATATTATACTAACATCATATGATTAAATTTGTCGATGAAAACTACTAAGTTTACTAATAGTTTGATCAAAATTAAACAATATTCTAAAACAATATTACTAAGCTTGTCACTAATAAAACTACTAATTCTCTATTAGTACTCTCAACATGAAACAATACATCATTAAATTTATCAATAATAAAATTACTAATTATCAATTAATAGTATTGTCATCTGGAAAGAATATTACTAAATTCAACAAAAAGAAAACATCTAATTCTCTACAAATAGTACTAGGTGTGCTGTCATATCATCAGCATAGATGTTTACAAATGAATGAAGTATATTTTTATGTAGATCATTTATATAAATCCAAAAGAGGATTGGTCTGAGAAGTGGCCCCTGGGGGATGCCTACGTTGACTGCCAGGGACTTGAAGGACTGGCCATTAATAACTACCTTCAAGGATCTACCTTTTAGGAAGGATTTTATAATAGAGAAAATGCTTCTAGTGATTCCATAGCTGGAGTGCTTGTGTAGCAAACCTTTGTGCCACACCTTGTCGAAGACCTTCGAGATATCTAGTCAGCAGTGGATTGGGCTGACTGAAACCCATACTGCTCATCGCCCAAGAGGTTGTTCCTATCCTTGTGCTCAACGACCTTCTTGTTGATTAAGGCCTCGAAAATCTCACTGATGGTATTGAGGAAATTAATGCATCTATACTGGCAGTGGGGAGGATTGGCTGCTCATGTTCTTGAAGACTGGACATACTTTTGCAAGCATCCACATGCTTGGGAAAGATTTCTCCTTCAAGCAACAGTTAAATAACTTGTTACAATTGGGGATAATGGTGTACTAATCTTAAATTACTAATTTGGTACTAATACTAGGATCTACATGAATGCTATATCAATTTGTACTTCATCTTTCTTGAGATATTACTAACAGTACAAATCTAAGTAAAACCTATATTAAAGCAATATTGCTAAACTTACAAATGATGAGAATACTAATTATCTATTAACAATACCAATTACATGAAAAGAATACTAAGACATTCTTATCGAACTTGTGACCAACATAATTGGTTACTAATCATATTATCGACTTAAATAGTATATCAAACCACTCTTATTAAACTTGTTAATCATGTGATATTATTAATCCGTTACTAATAATATTATCCAAATTACTAAAAATACTATACAAAAGCAATAATACAAAAATAATTATCTACTAAAAGATTATGCCGTAACAATCTATGTAATTAATGTAATTTTACTAATTCACTACTAATGGTATTGTTAACATGTAAATTATACTAAAATAATCTTACTAAACCTGTAAGTAATAAAAGTACTAATTATATACTAATGGTACTATCAACATGAAAAGTATCATAAAACAATCCTTAAACTTTTAGCAAATACTGTTTACTAATTTGCTACTAATGGTACTAACATTATTAAAAGTATACTAAAACAGTATTTATCACCATGTAACTAATAACACTACTAACTTTCTACTGACAGTACTATTAACTATAAAAGTACATCAAAACATTTTTAAAACTTATAATTGATATAATTTGACTAATACTTTATTATTAGCACTTACAGTATGAAATGTATACTAAAACAATATTACTACTGTAACTAATGCAATATTATTAATTTATTACTAAATGCACTATATATATATTTATATATAAATATTATTAATTTTGTACTAATTTGACCTTACTAATGCATTACTAAAATAGCACTTTTAACATAAATAATAAATGAATCAACACTTATTAACCTTTTCGCTAATGTGACATTAGTCATTCGAAACTAATAGATCAGCACGAAAAGAATACAAAAACGATTTTGCTAAACTTGTAAATAATAAAGTACTTATACTCTATTAATACTATTCACACCACTAAACATGTTTTATTAAAATTACAACTAATATAATTTTACTAATTCATTTCTATTTCTGCAGCTAACATGAAAAGTGTGTTAAAACAGTCTTACTAAACTTGTCAATAATAAAAGTACTAATTATCCGCTAATAGTACTATGAACATGGAAAGTATTCTAAAACAATATTAGTAAACATGTAACTTTGTAATGCAGTCTTACTAATTTATTGATAAAAGCTCTATAAATATGAAAATGTTATTAAAGCAATATCACTAAATGTTACTAATTTGCTACTAACACCACTATCACTATAAATAGTATATTAATTCAGTCTTATTAAAAGTTTGACTAATGAGCCATTACAAATTTGTTTACTAATAGAGCCATTGTAATTAAAAGCTTACTAAATCAATCATAGTGAACTAATAAATAATAAAAATAGGAATTATCTACTAGTAGATTATCAGCATGAAAAGTATACTAAAATAGTCTCATTAAATGTGTAACTAATGCAGTTTTATAAATCTGCTATTAATAGTACTATCAACATGGAAAAAATGCTAACATAATCTTACTAAATTGTCAATAATAAATGTACTAATTCCTCACAATACTATATCATGAAAAGCATACTAAAAGAATATTATTAAACTTTCTACTAATAGCACTATAACATTGAATGTATATGAAAAACCTATTTAAATTTTTAACAAATATAACTTTACTCATTCTTTACTAGTAGTACTATCAATATGCATAATGAAGATTGTTATTAAAGTTTTAACTAATAACTAATTTGATACTAAAAATACTATAAAAATATTACTAAAGCAACTTTATTGAATTGGAAACTAACTAACATTACTAATTCATTACTAATAGTGCTATCAACAGGGATAGTATATCTAACCCGTCTAATGTAACTAATTTGATATTAATACAATTTTTACTAATACTATAACAATCTTAATAAACTTGCAAATAATACATTTCTACTAATTGTACTACCTACAAATGCACATTTACTAATTCATTACTAATAATACTATGGACATAAAATTATACTCAAGCCATTGTATCAAACTTGTAACAAAACAAATATTACTATTTGTTACTAATAGTAATATCCATATTAAAAAATACTATCTCAATAGTCATTAAGCTGAGACTAATGTATGTTTACTAATTCATTACTAATAGTATTATAATCATGAAAACTTTACTAAAACGATATTATTAAACTTTGAGCTAATAGGCTTTTACTAATTTGCTACTAATAGTACTATCAATATGAAAAGTAGTCTGAAACAGACTGTGAACTAATGAAAATACTAATTATCTATTAATAGTACTATCAACATTAATAGTATATTAAAGCAATCTAATATAACTTTATTAATCCGTTACTAATCAGTCTATCAACATGAAAAGAATACTAAAACGATTTTTTTAATTTTTTACTGATTAACTCCATGAATTCAATACTAATTCAATACTAATATTGTTATAAACATTAACAATGTACCAAACCAACGTTACTGAATTTGTTACTCATGTAACCTCATTTAACTAGCTACTAATAATACTTACAGCACAAGTATAGAAAATCAGTCTAACAAAACTTGTTCATAGCATAATTTTATTTATTCACTAATAATACTAACAACATGAGATTATACTAAAACAATCTTGTTAAACATGTTATTAATGTAACTTTATTAATTTTCTACTAATAATACTGTCAACATGAAAAGTATTCTAAATATCTTTTTAATTGTTCCTAATTAACTCATAAATTGCTACCAATATTAAAATAATCCCGAAAAATCTACTAAAAATTCTCGGTTGAATTTGATCAAACTTGTATGGATATGCACACACATACATACATGCATTATATATATATATATATATATATATATATATATATATATATATGAAAACAGTACTTAGATTTTACTGTAATCCGTACCTAAAAGTTTCATGTGGATGTAAAGTTGGAACTTTTTGAGTAGGTCCACATCTACTTATCATCTCTCAGTTGCGTCTCTGTCCTTGGACAGAGTGGGCTTAGGGGCTTCTCTCTCAAAGGACAGAGGGGCAACTGAGAAAATTATACTGAGAGGTGCCCAGCCCTGGGGAACAGCTGCTCGAGGCTGTGCCCTCCCATTGCAACAGAGGGAGGGATCGTGCTCGCACCAAGGCCAGCGCAACCGACGGTTGCGGGGACTGAGGGGAATTTTTGTTCCTATCCCGGGTGTACGCGCTCGGGTCCCCACCTAAAAATAGACCTTGTGTCACATCTCGTCCTAGTGGAGGGACAGAGTAAATACCATGTTACTGTCGCACAAATGTCAGGTGATCAAAAAGCAATAATGCTCATTTTTAATAAGTATGGCATTGTTTCTTTTACTGATTATCAATAACAAATATTTATTTAGCACGTGGTATTTTGAGACAAAATAATTATTCACTTGATGTCAAAAGCAATATTATTACCCCAGAAAGTTAAAATCCTGATTATGTTGTCATGCGGTGGCCATCTAGTTTGGGAGTTGTACCCATTAGAAAGCTCATAGATTCTCAATCGTGGTATGTCATCTTTGAATGATGGCATGTATACCAGCCAGGTAAAAAATTCTTTACCTCTTTCTTCGCTATGTGCATGTTTCCTCATCACCAGCAGAGAACTGCTATCATCTGGGCGCCTCCTTTGTAGTCCCGTACTTAAATGGTTTCATCTGTGCAGCTCAAGAAACTCTTGGACAACATCCATCATCAATTTCTTTATGGAGTCTGTCAGCAGTCTAAGAGCACAACCAAATAGTTTTATCATGTTGGCCATAGGTGAGATGGCATTGTCAGCCTTACGCAAATGTCCTGGTCTCTTTCGACGAACTGCTTTGCTCAGTCTGTCCAGTGTTTCACTGTATCTGACTAAATTAACTGTCTGACATTACATTATGCAGTCCACGAACAGCACAACGATTTCATCCAAGAACACAATTGCCATCAATTTTTTTGCTGACTGCTGAATTCTGCTATTGAGGTGGGCGGCAATGATGGATGCTTCCAGGTAAACGAATCAATCTTTTCCTCTGGAGTAACATAATAAACTCAAGTCTCATCGCCTGGGACCATGTGCTCCAGAAAGTCGCTTATCAGCTCTACTTCACCATTCCAAAATCTGACGAAAAATAGTTGTACTTTATTTCAGTAAATTGCTTTAAGACCCAAAGTTGGATTTTTCCCCTTCGTAATCAAATGTCTCGCATCTCTGTTCAATATTTTATTGTGACAGCCATCTGCATCGTGACGTCAGATACGCATGCGCTCAATATTTAGACTGTTCAAGTTGTTACAAAAAGGGCCGCTTATCACTCTGTTGCTTTGTGTCTACAGGTTTCTCAATGTTTCTGGTCGATTCATATGTCTTTAACTTGCCATTCGGGTAAAACTCATATTTATTTTTTTTTTTTTACTTATAATGAAACAGATACAAACAAGTAATCATTATTTTTGTTTATAATGTATGGTTAAGAAATATCATATACTAAGACAGTACATAAGTTTTTTGGCATCGTATTTATTTTTACTGTATAATTTGCTGACGTATGAAACTAATATTTGTAATGCAATTCTACTTATAGTAATATAAGCTTACTAACAGAGTATCATCCGGGATTGTCTTGAGATAATTGACTTGATTCTATCGTTATTATTAGTTTATCTCTGTCGGAATAGTGATTTTTCATGAGTAGCTTATATGTGGCACAAGGCCGAAATTAGGGGGCACCCAGGGAGGATCGAACTCACTACTCAGTTGTAATTGTTATAGCAAGACAAACTTGTTAACCATTACACCCCCTCGGTGTGACCATCTCTGCCTGAACAAAGTAAAATTACTAATGTACTTTATTTATCAAATCAACTGATATGACTAATGGCCATATATATATATATATATATATATATATATATATATATATATATATATATATATATATATATATTACTAAATGGCTGATTTAATTTTAAACATTTTAATCACAATGTTGATATTAGTGAATAAAAGTGATTCCGAGAAGCAATAAATATAAAAGAGGGAGGGAGGGGACATTAAATTTAAGACATTTCCCCATTATTATTATTGACATCAAATAGAGTTTCTTTTTCTTGACGCATGCGTACCCACTCCGTCGGAGTTTCCCAAAATGTGCGTCACGATAATTAAATTTTTTTATTGAATTATTTTTTTGTATACTAACATATACTCATGCAACTTGTGACTACTGTCGTTTCCTAATTCGTTACTAATAGTACTATTAGCATAAAAAGTATTTCAAAACAATCTTACTAAACTTGTCAAGAATAAAACTACTAATTCCTAATTGCTATCAATTTGAAACGTACAGGAAAATATTAAACCTGTAAGATTATTAATTCGTTACTAATATTACTAACAACATATAACTATACTATACCAAAACTATTTTATTAAACCTTTAGCTAATACTAAAAAATTATTAAACTTTTAAATAATAATAGTACTAACTCTCTACTCATAGTACTGACAATATCCAAAGCAAAGAAATCTTATTAAACTTTTAATTGATGTTACTTTACTAATTAATTACTAATACCACTATCAATATGAAAAGTGTACTAAAACACCATTATTATTAGATTTAAAACTAACATGATTTTACTATTTACTAATAGCAATATCAACACGAAAAGTATTTTTATCAAACTTTTAACTAATTCGTTACTAAAGTACTGTCAACACGAGGAGCATACAAAACAAGTTTTATTTAATATAAATTTGATGTAACCTTACTAATACGTTACTAATAGTACTATCCGAATAGAATATGCAAAAGTAATATTACTAAACTTGGAAATGAAAAAGACTAATTATTTTCTACTAATACTATCAATAATGCACTCATGAAACTTGTGAATAATGTAATTTTACTAATTCTTTACTAATTGTACTATTAACAAGAAAACTATACAAAACAGTCTTAAATTTGTAAATAAGTAAAATACTGATTACTTACTAATAGTACTAGCATCATGAAAAATATACTAAAACAATCCTACTTAATTTGTAAATAATAAAAGTACTGATTATCTCCAAATATATTAAAACAATAAACGTGTCACTATTGCCAGATTACTAATTAGCTCATAATAGTACTGACGTTATGAAAAATAAAATAAAATTATATTTTATATATCTATAATAATTTTCTAATTTTTGTTACAAATTTATTTTACAAATATTTTAATACAAGTAACTAATTCTTCCTAATTAATTTACAGTCGAATGATTTCACACCATAAATAATATATTGCTATTTTTATAATACAAACATAAATATTACTAATCCTTCTCCTTTACTCGAAGCAATGGATATAAACAAATAAAATATAGAGATAAGAATAGACTGATATATATATATATATATATATATATATATATATATATATATATATATATATATATATATATATATATATATCTGTGTGTGTGACCAGATAAAATCTGGAATAATTATAGGATTCTATTTAAGAGCACTAACAATGTACAACCCCCAATACTTACCTAACGAAGAAATATGCATAAAAAACACTTTCAAAAACCTAGAAATTGACTAATTTGTATATCTGGCCATAACTACAATTACGCACCAGTTATGTTTGTTCATGTATGTAAGCTCCAGTAATACCCAATGATATCACTCAGTTTTGTTGCTTTTCCGACAGCAATAGAATGACAGACTGACCTTTCACCTAAAGTGGGTGGGATTTTAGTGTTCAGGAAAACGTGGGTGTCTGTTCCATAAAGTCGCAAAAAAGCTGTCTCCTTAAATTTGGAACACGGGAGAAATGAGGCGGTTTTAACTCCATGGGAAATAGAATGGCATTTTTGAGCTGTAAAGGTCTGAACTGATCAAACTAAAAAATAGCGTTCATCTGAACATTTGCCATGGAAATAGCGATAGAGTAACGAGAAAGAGAAAGAGGTTACAGAATGGAAAATATGTCACCTGTCACAAGACTGCGGAAACAATCTTGAACTCAAGACTGAAAAGTGAGAATTGGGCAGCTTAAGACCAAATATGGCAGCAGTATTCCATTTTTGATTAATTCTGATTCTTGGAAAGATGTAGCAGAAGGAGCCAGGATCTTCATTTAGCTATAGAATGAGCTAACCATTTTCCCTACATCTTTAGCGATGGATTGTATATATGCTTTCCAAAAATGCCAGGATAGAGCCAACAGAATCTTTATTTATTTCTGGATAATGATCAAGGCAGTCGGAAGTGACATGATACTTTCCTTGGGCCCAAATGCTGGATAATGAAGGCATTATCCATAACTCTTGAAATCTATCGTGTTTTTGTTTTACAAACATATCTGAACGCTTTATACAACCATCTTTTTACAGTTTCAGATAGCTGAGCTTTCAATTCAGGGATGCCTTTCTACAAGATGAGTTGCCAAGCACAGCTAGAGAGAAAAGTCTGCGCTTATATTTAGGCCCATAGTTGAGGGGAGGGAAAAAGAGATGTATACTTATTTTCCTGTGACTATTTGTGTGAATGTGAATGAAATAAACTCGACCGGAATTCGAACTCTGCTCGCCGATTTCTTCTTTCGAGCCACTCATCATTCAACCGCCTGCACGCAAGTATTCCAAGAAAGACTCAACCAAAAAACGAACTTTGGGCACAATTTTGATCCGGATGTGCAACAACTTGCAAACTGGAAAAAATACAATAAAAATATTATCGAACAGATGTTGTCGGTTGAACTTAAGAAAACTTCATATATTATTTCAAATGTTATGATAATGAACATTCGTATTTATCCCATTTTAGCCCTGTCGAAGAAAACATATTTTTACTAGGATTTCTCGAAAGCGCAAACCAAAAGACGTAATGCACGCTGTTTAATATATAAAAATGAGGCGTCTACTTCAAATACGAAGTATTCATTATCATAACGTTTGAAGTAATAAAAATGTCCGCTTAAAACGAAATATATATATATATATATATATATATGTGTGTGTGGGGGGGGGGGTGTATATATATATAAATATAAATAAATATATATATATATGTATAATTATTTATATATTATATGCGCGGTACTTATTAGAAAGCGCTCAATATCAGAGATAGAGCTAACATATTTGGTTGGATAGATGTGAGTTTGTGACCCTGGGTTTCACCCTTTAGCGATCCTCAGACAAACTGATTCATTTTTTTTTAAATTTGGGTTTATGTAGATTGCGTGTATTGGTGTTATTGTGGAAGTGGTGGAGGAAACTTCGTCGTTTTTTCATCGTACTAACGCAAACATCGATGTACATACTTGGTCGTCCGTCGGGACTCATACATATATAAACATATGTGGTATATGACATATGTATGTATACGGGTGGTGTTGTGTCTATACATGCGCATTTGTATGTTGAAATTTAAAGATTGGAAGTGTGGCGGAAATGTCTCGTGAATGTCTCGTGAATGTATACATGTCATATATTTTATTTTTCTGCTGAATAATATTTCCTCGCATGTATGTATATACGTGTGGTGGGGTTTGTGTGAAATTATGATAGGTAAAAATTATTATTATTTATATTTATTTTTAAATTTTGAAAAAAAAATGGGGGTTTATTTGTTATATTTAAAGCTGGTTATTTGTTTGTTTTTGATGACTGTGTATATGTAACAGGTAGAAATTTGTAATCCTTATTGGTTATTTTATATGGTGATGTTTAATATTTAATATGCTGGGTGAGAGGGTAGTTTGATTTAATAACGGGTCTATATGATATGATGTGATAGTAATGTTGCAAGGGATTGGAGACAATGATAATATAATTAGCTAATAGTTATTGTAAATTGGTAAAAATTGTAAATTGGTAGAAATGATTAGTAACGGTGGTGGGAGAATGATGAAACCATGAATGTAGTTATAGTGCTGGTAAAATAGAGATAAATACAAGCACAAAAATAGTAAACTTCCTTTGACGTCACTCTTAACCTGATCAACAACACATATGAACCATACAAAAAAGAAAATGACGCCCCAACTTACGTACACACATCCTCCAACCATCCACCTTCTATCATCAAACAAATACCAAATTCAATCAGCCGCAGATTATCTGAGAACTCATCTAACATACACATTTTCAATAGCAAAAAAGCAGCTTAAAATATAACAAATAAACCTCCATTTTTTTTCAAAATTTAAAAATAAATATAAATAATAATAATTTTTACAACGACGGACGAGCAAGTATGTATATGTGTCTGCATACATCGATGTTTGCGTTAGTACGATGACATCACGACAACGTTTCCCCCACCACTTCCACAATAACACCAATACACGCAATCTACATAAACCCAAATTTTTAAAAAAATTAATCAGTTTGTCTGACGATAGCTAAAGCGTGAAACCCACGGTCACAAACTCACATCTATCCAACCAAATATATATATATATATATATATATATATATATATATATATATATATATATATATATATATATTAGACTCGATTTACTAATCCAACAGATTCAAATGCTAGTATACACATTTAAACGTTTAAAGTTAAATGAAGTCGATTCCAAAGAAAGTCCATTGAATTTTTCTTCAATTCGTTATTATAATGTCCACTGTTTATATATATATATATATATATATATATATATATATATATATATATATATATATATATATATATATATATATATATATATACATACATATATAAACAGTATATATATATATATATATATATATATATATATATATATATATATATATATATAAACAGTGAATTGAAATATATATATAAACACTAACGAATTGAATAAAAATTCAATGGACTTTCTTTGTGAGCGAGTTCAATTTTGGAGGAAACCGCTTATCAGAATAAGATAAATTGAAATTTTTATCTTACACTGACGAGCGTTTTTATCTGCCCGGCTTTAAACGCAGTAAATTCTAATAGTTTTGCATGTTTTACTCGTCGTTATCAATTTCAATTCCGTTACTTACACTTACACACACTTACACACACACACACACACACACACACACACATATATATATATATATATATATATATATATATATATACATACACATACATAAGAATAGTGTCTGATAAGGATAAAGAGAAAGTTACTTAGTTAATGTGAGGGTAATGTGGATGACTTCTATTTCGGGGTACCACTCCCGCCCACACACACTCTCTTTAGGCCTTTTTAATTGTAGACAAATTATTAGCAGGTGCTCAAATGGATTGGATAATGGTTTCCCTTACAGAAAGTCGAGAGGGAGAGGAAATATACGTATTTCTAAAGAGGAAACTTATACCTGAACAAATAAGTTATGTACATCTCAACCATTAAAACGAACAAGACAAGCTCTTTTTCTCTACTTAACTTGTTAGTTTTGAGTGAAAGCTCCACTGAACAAATATGACAATGTCAAAGATAGTCACTCTTTAGTCAGAAATTAGAAAAAAAATGATCATCACAAAATATAAAGTTCTTCGTGTAGCACTTATTTTTCAAATTATATATCCGCCAAGTGCCAACATTCGAAACATCATATATATATATATGTGTGTGTAGATAGATAGATAGATAGATAGATAGATATGAACAGACTGAGATGCATATGAACAGAATGAGATAGATAGATAGATAGATAGATAGATAGATAGATAGATAGATAGATAGATAGATAGATAGATTATGTATTGTTCATCTGTGCGGAGATGGTCCAACATTCACCACGACATAGAATGACTGATATTATGTAATAATTCAAAACACTTTTTTTTGCTTCTAATGAGATTTTCCTGTTTCTTAATACTTTGATTAGTTTTGGAAGGCACCTTTCGGGTTTTGGTATCTCATTTTTTGTCCTCTGTTAAAACACTTCCCAAATATTTAAATTGATTGTCTTCCTTGATTTTGAGATTACTCAAATGGTCTCTCTGCCTTTCTTTCGTTCTCTTTCTCTTATTCACTTGCTTTCTTTCTCAAAGGATAAGGGAAATAGATACGTACCTTTTCCCAAGTCTCCAGCTAGTTTCTGCGTAGAGCTCTTGATTGAGCCTTAATCACAATAGTCAAGGAAGAGTAGATGCGATAGGCTACAATAAACTACAGAAGAACTCAAAATTGATTGCTGCATTTAAGTATTGAATTAATGTTTACCTTTTAAAAGTCCAACGATAATTCTTCTGTCGCCACTTAATTTAAAGACAATTTGATGTTCGTAGGTCCTTACGTTCTGTACAAACAATAATTTTTATTTCATGGGTGACTTTCGCTAGATTTCGTAATTAACTTTGATTATTCCCAAATTTATTTCCAAATTATAAAAATTGTTATCGTACAAAAAATTCGTCGCAAAAATCCTGTATAAATCACCGAAAACAATCGTAGTAATGAAAACTTGAGAATCGAAAATTTCAGGATTGCGGGTCTGCATCCTCCCCAGAATGTATTTTTTTAATTTGCACACAGAGTCGGCCTGATTCCAAAATGGTATGATATGTTGGGCCACAGCCTCTAGGAGTAAAGTTGAAAAAGTGTGACAGTGACAAACTGACATTCGCATTTATTATATAGATTTTCGTCTACCTGCCTGAATATTCGAGAAATCTTATTAGAGAAAAATGCGCCCTCCAGCAGGATTCAAACTGCGTCCTCCTGCGGATCAACCGACGATTTCTCATATAAAGAAGGATGCAAGTAGGTGTACATTAAGACGATGAGGAAAAATGCATATTTATTATTAATTTTATATACAGGGTGAATCAGAAATATCACCCTTTTTTTCGTGACAACAGATTTTTTTTCGTTTTTATTATGCGTGTATGTGTGCGTGTGTATACATACAGATTTCTCAATGAAATTTCCACATGAAATTTCTCAAAGAAGGTTACAAATATCTTTATGTCGGGTCACTCGGTCTGTTTTGACAATCTCCGATTAGGGATCTTCCTAAGTACCTAGATGTGATTCCTAAGTCACCTTGGCCAACTCGTCATTCTAATCTTCTAATCTCGTCAAACTAATCTTCTCAACACCTGGCCATGATGCTCTCTCTCTCTCTCTCTCTCTCTCTCTTCTTCTTCTTCTTCTTCTTCTTCTTCTCTCTCTCACTCTCCCTCCTCTCTCTCATTGTTATTATTATTGTTGCTGTTGTCGTATTTTGCCTTTGTTTCGCGTAGCACGAGTCGCCCCCCCACCTTCACCAAATCTCAACCAGGAACCTCAAGAGACAAGATTTTGTATCACAAAATGCAAAAAGATGAGGTGCCATGCAATCAGAGATTAAAAAAAATGTATTTATGCTCCCTGTATAGGGAGAAATCTACGCAAAATGTGAGAAGCCTCTATGAGTAGGATTTTTTGTAATTCCCATATTTTAGGCCTTCCAGGAATTTTATCCATATATTTGTTTGCTACTTTTGATATAATTCCCCAAAAGCCCCCTAAGTTAATGTCGTTGTCTTGAGATGTCACATTTTACTGGTTTCTGTATCGAAGTCGTATTTACTTTTTAAAAGATGTTTTTTTGTTGGTTGGGACTGCAACATTTATCATCAAACATTGTATTTTCAGCAGAATTATAACTGATCGACTTGCTTGTATTTTCCTATCAGTCTGAACATTGAAATTCCAGAAGATTGTCACATCACTATTCTGTACAATTTGTGATGGCTTATGTTCGCACCAATTCTCTTTGCGAGAGAGGTGGAATGCGTGACATATTCACCAATTATTATTATTATTAGTAGTAGTAGTAGTAGTAGTAGTAGTAGTAGTAGTAGTAGTAGTAGTATTTTGTACCTTTTATAATGACGAATGCAAGTTTTGAGATTCTGGTATTTTTGAGACATTATTTTAAACTGGGCCACAAAAAGCTGTTTAAGGAATTCAGGGCGGGAAAAGAACTGAATCCGTATCTAACCAATTTTGAGCATGGCACATGCTCAAAATTGGTTTTTAAGGTGGGGGGATGTTTCTCTTGAAATAAAGTCCAGAAGTAATCGGCTATCATTGGACGATTATAATGATTTAATAAAAACACCGCCATCAATTGAAAAACTTCGTTAGAGCGAAGAACATCAAAAGATTGGCAATCTAATTATATATTAACATTTAGTTAATTAAAAAGCGAAAACAAATCTGGTCCACCGCAATATTAATTTCAAATTAGAATTCACTGAAGTGTAATACTGAAATCCATGCATCAGTTCTCACATCCCCTGTGACATTTGGATTTAAAAAATCTTTTTTCTCGATGCTATAGTAAACTGTATCTGCCCATTCCAGTCATGTAGGTACAGTTATTATCATTATTATTATTATTATTATTATTATTATTATTATTATTATTATTATTGAGTGATAGCTGTTGAGCACGCCAACCAAGTAAGGCTGGGGTATTAGCAGACGAAGCCCAATATACCGATCAATAATACCCCATCCTTTAAGGCTATATCATGTACATAAACCGTCGCCAAATGTGCACTGTGTGGTGATCATCTTCTTCTATGGGACGCGTCCCCTCATGGCTCTCTGCACTTTCCTCTCCTTTGTAGCTCTTAATAAATTTTGTCTTTTTATTATCTTTCCTAAGCCTTGTTCCACCATCCATTTACCCAAGCTCTCTAGGTAAATTATGCGTTATTTTTCTCTATCCCTTTTGCCTTCAATCTGTCCTGTGTGTATCAAATTTTCCAAGCCCTCTTTCGTCATTATGTGCCCTAGAAATTTCAACCGTCACTTACTGATTTTCAGTATAAGTGTCCTTTTTGTTTCCATTTTCTCTAAAACTTCGTCGTTGCTCGCATTTTCGGTCCCAGGTATTTTTTGCAGGCGGGCCCATATTAGAAATAGCAACAGATCGGGTAACCTAGTTCGCTCAGACGGTATTCGACTAAGAATGTTTGTAAATATGGAGACGTGACTCGTAAGTCGCCAAGTCTGCCTATTTCTTATAATAAAAAAACACCCTCACCAGCCGGTGATTGACAGTGCTACCGAGAGGGATATTTAATTTAACCTTTCTTAATTCATCATTATCTTCAGTCTCATGACCAAGTTTAGCCATAAAATTACTGCACAACTGAGCACCTGACCAGCTTCCTCTATATATCTCGGGTGCGGGCCAATGTATAAGTATCTTTTCAAGTCAACTTGGTGATTTTGTCAGCCCATTGTTTCCTCTGTCTGCTTCCGTTTCTTTTGCCTAAGGTGATATCTTGTAAAATGGCTGCGGAATTATTATTGGCTCTTATGACGTGTCAAGACCGTTTTAAGTTTCTCTTGACAATGGACATAAGTTTTGCAATGGGCCTGTTTCTTGTTTGATGGCGTCTCGCATTGCACCATTTGTGAATTTTTGCAAATAGAAGATGTCTGGAATGGTTTTGTAGCATCTCATTTCTAAATGCTTGGATTCCTCACTCTAATTCTGCTGTCCAAGATTTCGAAGGTCCATGCATGCAACCGTCTGGCTGTTAGTTTTGCGACAGCTGCCATTGTTTGTACTGCGCTAGAAAGTTTTACTTAACTGATAAGTGAGCCAAGATATTTAAATTGACTCACTACTTTTAAGTTCCCGACAACCGACTCCTATCTTTGGTTGTAAGTGCTTTCTCATTAATTCCTGAAGGACAAAATATATATACCTCCAATCAGTTAAAATCTGAAGTCCCGAGAGGCATGCCTAGTGTAGCATCAATATATTATTATTATTATTATTATTATTATTATTATTATTATTATTATTATTATAAAAGTAAAAATAAATCTTTTTAACTTTTGTTTTTAACCACAAAAGCGATGAGTATGATTTTTCTTGTTTTGACTTAAACAAATGACAAGCTATTAACCAAAAAATGTCTTAAATGGATAACGTTCTGCGCATGATATTGAGCTGTACTTGTCAGAAGTATTTTTGGATTTCCTGGGGATATGGTGCACCAGGGAAATTTGTTGATTTGTTCTTCAGTTTCTTTCTTCATCAGACCCAAAGCTCCAACCTCAACAGGAACAATTTTTGTTTTTTAAGTGCGACATTTGTTTTCTTTTTCCATCTCCAGGTTTTTGTATTTGCTTAGTTTTTCAAAAACCTTTGCAAAGACACTTTTGTTATTTGGTACGCTAATCTCAATCAATTTGAAAACGTTTTCTTTTTTATCTTTGACAATAATGTCTAGGCGATTTACTTGTATTGTTCGATCTCTGTTGTTAGAAAACTTCCAGAGGATGTTAACATGTGCTCCCTCAATTATTATTGTTTAATTTCCATTGGTTTCTGGTGTCTACTCATTTCTTTCCGGGTCCCGACCAGAGACCTCAGTTCAGAAATGGCACCATGACATTTTCCATTGAGCAGTTATAAAAAAAAATATATTGCACATCTTTTACAAAGATAAAATCCTTTGTAAGGTGTTGGCTGTACTTGTGAGTACAATTTTTGTATTTCTTTATGGCGTGGGCTACCATGGATTCCTTCAATGAGTCTACTGGAATCTTTTCCAATAAATCCGAGGGCTCCAACTACAAATGGAATTGTTAACGCCACATTTTCGAGATTTCGATTTCAAGGTCCTTGTATTTTGATAGTTTTTTGAAAGTCTTCAAAGATACATAGCAGTCTGCAGGGACTGCCATGTCAATAAGAAGGAACATTTTGTTTTTGCGATCTCTAATAACGATGTCGGGGAGATTAGCTTTGATTGTTCTGTCTGTGTGTATTGTAAAGTCCTATAAAATTGTTACTGGCCGTATGCCTGTAGCCAGGTCTGGGTGGTGTTTATACTAATTTCTTGCAGTTTCCTTTCCGCAAAGTGTTGCAGATTTTCCAGTGCAGATGTTGGCCCACTCTGTCGTGCCGTGTTTTATATTCAGTGAGTTATTATTATTATTATTATTATTATTATTATTATTATTATTATTATTATTATTATTATTATCTTCCATTTCTATTGTATACTTATTTCATTCCGGGTCCCAACCAGAGACCTAAGGTTAGAAATGGCATCATGCCTTTTCCACTGAACATTTTTGTAAAAAGTAATAAAAATAAAAGAACCTAAGAGGAGATATATTTGACATAGATAAAGTCCTTCGTAAGGTGTGAGCTGTACTTGAGATGACATTTTTTTGTATTTTCTTTAAAGCATGGGCTACCAGGGATCGCTTCAATGAGTCTATCAGAACCTTTTCAAATCAAACCAAGGGTCCCAACAACAATCAAAATTATTAATATCTTCATTTACCAAATTTTTTAAAATTATTATTATTAGTGGTAGTAGTAGTAGTAGTATTGCGGTATACATCTTTATTAAATTATATCGAGAGATAGAGACAGGCCTAAAATTGTGTTTGTACGTGACAGATATTTCTCTATATCAACTATTTAATTGGTTCTTAGCTTTCCTCCATTTCTCCATCCTTTCCTTTCTTTTCATTTCCCTTCTCTGTGACCTTCCGTATTCATGGCTGAAAAATGACAATTGGCTTTTCGCAAAAGCCACATACGTTAACCTTGATTACCCCGAGTAGACCTGTTCGTTCAAATCGGACCACCAACACAATACGAAACATGGCGTTATTTTCATATTACGCCGCTGCCTAGTATGTGTGGGAATAGTCATTCCATGTCTGTCTGTCCGGTTGATTAGTCGTCTACATCTGAAAGTTTACAAAACAAGGCAAAAACAATAAAGATAAAGGACAGCCATCTTTGTCGCTGTCGTCTGCTTGTTCGGAATTTTTAGAAAACAAACGCTCACCGATACAACCGACAGTCTGCTTGACACTCGAGGGAAGTGAATGCTAACCGATAAACACAATCTCTGATCATTAAAATGTAGTTAGACGCTAAATTTCTTTCTATTATTTTGATCTCTCTGAGGCGATTCCGTGAGAGAAATAGAAGAGATTACGGATATCAGACATTAGTTCAAGGTCAAACAGATCACGTTTAAATGAGAAACAATGAGAATGACTTTTTATTAATACTCCGTGTCGATTATCTATATTAAAATCAAAATCTTATATCATTTTTAAAAACTAGTTCTTAGTCTCTCTCTCTCTCTCTCTCTCTCTCTCTCTCTCTCTCTCTCTCTCTCTCCCTCCCTCCCTCGCGCTCTTTATCTGTCTGTCTGTCTCTGTGTGTGTGTGCACTTAATGATAGAAATATAGTTTTAAGGTATGCTTTATTTATGGGTCAAAATGCTCAATGTAAATATAGTATCCACTTTCATATATATATATATATATATATATATGTGTGTGTGTGTGTGTGTTTGTATTGCGTATATTTTGGCAGCATGTTTTATTAAGACATGTCTCATTAAATAATTTTTACAAGTCTACTTATTTTAAATATGGTACTCTCATATTCACGGACAACGTTCTTAGTTTTCTTATAAAAGAAAGATAGAAAGTTACCATATTGATGCATATTGATTTATTCCGAATACTTTCGACATTAGCAAAATGCCATCTTCTGGGTCTTGTTTTATTAAGGTCTTGTTTTAGCTAAGACAATCTGTTGTGTTTATCTGAAAATTATTTTATTTTAAATTTTCTATCGGCCTTTCCTTCCATACATGATCTGCCATGCCCGATTTCCTTTCACTTCTCATTCCGGTTTTCCTTGCTACTCCAGCCTTACTATTAGGAGATGACTTGTGTCACCTTTAGGCTATGAGGATCTCCTTTATTAGGCCTAGCATAGAAAAAGATACAATATGGGAGCCGCTGATAAACAATGAAAGATAAATGACAGTTGCAACATAATCAGCAGCCAGATTAGGTTTAAAGTTCTAAATTCAAAAGCGTTGTGAATTTGGTGACATAGTTGTTGAGTTCAATCCCTGCGTCGGGCAGTGTGTATTTGTGGAAACGGGTAAGCAATAAAATAAAAATAAGAACTAGACGGGATATCCCTAGACATGAGCAGTGGAACGAGAACAGTTTATCCCCGTAGATTAAATAAAGGGTTCAGTTCAAAATTCGCTGTTGGTTACCCAGTTCAAAATAAACCTGAGGAAGGCCGAAACGAAACAACAACAAAGATGAGGAGAATAGACCGAATAGAAATAGTGTAAATATCGATCTATCTATCAACTATTAATGTGGCATGTTTTGTATTAGCACCTTAACCCAAAAGACAAATTAGAAAGGCATCGGATTTTGGGATGTTGTTCTCTCCATTAAAAGCGACTCATCGATTTTGAACATGCGAGTAGGAGAGTCTATGTTCCAAAGCCAACAACGCCCATGAAAGAAAGCAAGAAATAACACCAATAAGAAAAATAATCTATAGACATAAACGTTAGCATTTCCACTTTTTACTGATTCAGTCTATTTGATGTCTATTTAAACCCTGGACATTCTGTTTATTGACAAAAGAACGTAAACGTTCTTATTTTGATTTTAGCTGATGAGCTGGAATCTAGACATTGAAATTTTTTTTTTTTAAAGTGTACTTTCTGACGTTTTTTGAATTCAAATACAAATGCATATTTACATGACCTAATTAAATAGGATAACAAGGCCGTCTTTTTTTAAAAAAAAAATTTACAGCTAATTTCCCTGAGAAAAGACTTGCCTGTTAGCGAACACTAGCTGCTGGGGGTGAAATTATATTCACCCTTCTACAAATATATGTTACAAATAGAATTGAATAAGACTATTGTAAAATGTATAACGAGGAGTGGCAAGAAAAGATTTCATTTCTTTTTATTTTCTTACAATTATTTATTAAATTTCAAACGTTATAAATAAATGTTTTAAATTCTAAAAGGGGACCTAATACAGCATATTTTTTATTTATTTGTTTTTTATGACTTATCAACCCTTTACAGATTATTTAAAGCCAGAAAATATTTTTAGAAATAATAATGATTTACTGATACAAGTCCTATTAATTAACACATAGCTGGAGAAGAAGACGTGGATGAATACCTTTCCGAAGTGTATTTCCGTGTAAGTGAATATAACGAACCCGGATGTTGGATTCGGATATCCGATTTCCAATTTACAGCTGTTATCCATTACATAATCCGTATATCCAAGTACTTGGTATTCCCAAGTGGTCACCCATCTAGGCACTAACCAGGCTCGACGTTGTTTAACTTCGTATGAGAACCGATGTTTCAACGTGATATGGTGATAGGCTATATTTTTTTTAATTGTTAAGAGACAGTTGTCATCAAAAGTTGAGACGCTCCACCCAATAATCATGGAAATGAATTTGTTTTTAGTTTGTTTTTCTTTTTAAAAATATGGCATTTTTATTGTGACCATAAACTTCCAAGATATATTTTTGGATTATAAGAATATTTGGAGGTGCATTCGTAACATTCCCAAGGTTATTTACGTGTAAGTGAATATAATGAACCTGATTGGAATTAGAACTCGGCCCTCCGGGCTTCCAATTCCGATCCGTTATCGATTACACCACCTGCACATCCAAGCTTATAGCACTTGCTATTCCAAAACGGTTACCCATCTATGCCAGGCTCAACTTTGCTTAATTTTAACTTGTTTCAACATATTGCGGCCATAAGTCTTATTACTTCTTTGAGATGATCTGTGCTGGTGATTTTCATTAGTGCAATCTTCCGTTTCTTCAACTCAGAGGTCAGGTAGGTTGGTCGGCCATTCCAGGAACTCGCTATCATAACCTGGAAGAATTTTGACTTGACTAGTATATACAACACGGAGCAACTTCCTGTATAAATTTGGTGCTGTTTCTTACCTGCTTCAATGGTGGTTCTTTCGACTACAAAAAAGCCAAGAACCTCCCTAAATTCATAGTCATTTTAACAGCAGAAAATACAACCCTTGTCGACCACCACCAAATAAATCACCAACTCTCAGAACAAAACAAATGTTGGTAGTGGGAACTATTGTCTAATTGATACTGATACTTTGTATTTGCAGATTCTTTTTTATGCCATGTCTCTTCTGAACGTAGGCTTTCCACAGATTCCTTTTTCTTTTTCATCGATTCTTTCAGATATCCGACTCTCCAGTGATCTTCCATATCTAGTATTGTAGACTTCACTGTAGTTAAAGTATAAATAATTTAAATAATGATAACTCTTCATCCGAGAAATTCAAATAGATGATTTTTTTTAAAAATTCGCCTATTGGAATGCTTTGTTAGCTTTTCCGGTCACCCTGAACGTTTCGCATCCGCACTGCAACATTTCAAGCAAATTCTGTTTCATGATTGAATTCAGGCCATGTGTGTTACGGTTTCACTCAACTGTCTAGACATGCGGGCCAATAGTGTATTATGGGTACTAAAGTCTATTGTATTATCCTAAAGGTTATTGATTTTCAAATTATTGTAGGGGTTATTGAATAGAAAACGCAACATATATGACCTGAATATTGCGCTCAAGTATGAAACAGACTGTCGCCGCTCCGTGTTGACCCCAGCGTCCACTTTGATTTCTTATATTTAGATACGGTCGACCTTTGATATTGAAGAATTTTACCCATAAATATAGCATAACGTAAAACTATATTTTTGATGATTTTTTTTTATCTGCAGATAGCTGTGTGTGTGTGTATTGAAGAACAAATATAAGAAATTAGATGCTAAGATATTCGTTTGACCTTCTTAAGGAAAGTAAAAACATACACACACATACACACACACATACACACACATATATATATATATGTGTGAGTGTGTTTGCGTGTGTCAATAAATATATAAATTATCCCTCACCTAAAGACTCCGTTGTGCATGAAACTCCGAGTCATGCTACCAGTAAAGGATAATATGTATATTTATTAATATATACTTAATAGCTTTGTTATATTACATCGAGCACTGTTTTATTAACACAGCACTCTATGTGTGATATCTGATATATATATATATATATATATATATATATATATATATATATATATATATATATATATATATATATATATATATATATATATTGCAGTATATATTGACTCACACAAACACCCTACATACAATTAAAACATTAAAAAATGAAATGATTAATGGTATGAGGGGAAAAAAATTCAAACCGCGCGAATTTGCACAGCAAAAAAAAAAATAAATAAATAAAATTGGGGAGTATGAGGGGAATGTATGATACACACTAGAGTCTAATAACGTGAAGCCCAAGGAGACAGTCTTTTTGCTTACAAAGAGACGGCTCCCTGGACCGAATATACAGAGACTCAAGTGCCCGCAAATGAAATGGAGAGTGCGAACTGGACAGTACAGTAAACCAATTCGGACTGTAATATATATATATATATATTGGTGGAAATATATATATATATATATATATATATATATATATATATATATATATATATATTGGTGGAAAGTGTATGACAGAGTGTAAAAAGTTTTCGTGAAGGACAGAACGCGTCACACGAAAGCAGTTTATCCACATTGTAATACATTTTTTCCAAATATTGTTCTTGATATATAAAAATTTATATATCGTTATCTCATATATGTATGTGTGTGTGTGTGCGTGTGTGTTTGTGTGTGTGAAGATATAAACAACGGGAATGCTGATAGCCAGAAATAGATAGATAGATAGATAGATAGATAGATAGATAGATAGATAGATAGATAGATAGATAGATTTGTGCCCCACTTTAAATCAAATACCGATATAAATCATTTATTCTTTACAAGACATTTAATACTTCTGGAGCTGTGTTATAATTATATTAGACTGAAAGTGTTACGAATATGTCACAGTAATTGAAATCAAGAAGCAAAGACCGTCGGAGTCAATTCACAGCGTTGAACCTTATTATGTTTCGTTGAGTCAAACAAGTCCGACACACTAAGCCACCTTCTTTTGCCCGACTTTCAACGCAGATGGAGAGAAAAGTAATAAGTTCAAGTGGTGTTTCTTAATCAACACCCGATATGGTGAGAGTTGAGACATGATTCACTGTAAAGTGAAATGATTAAATTAGAAAGCGGCACTTTAACTGACGGGAGCCTGGTTCAATGATAGAGTAATGGTTGACGAGCCAGATTTGGGACAAGTCTGTATGTGTTAACAAATGAGAGAGTGGCCTCATATTTGTTCTCGATTCTGAGAAGACAGGTTTATTATTGATATAGTTTACCTGCTGTAGAATATAATAATTATATTCTCACTGTAGATACGAATCAAGGTACTATATGGCATTTAGCAGCTGCTTTGCAATCTGACTGGTATGTCTATTGTAAAAGAAAGACATACTGATATTTTTAATGGATGATGACTTCATCGGAATGAATATAAATGGTAATCATACGATAGATAGAAATGAGCAGACTGGCATGGAAAGCCAGACAGACAGACAGACAGACATGAAAAGACTTAGATATGAACATAGATAGATAGATAGATAGATAGATAGATAGATAGATAATGAACAGTGATAGATAAACTGCAGCAGATAGATAGATAGATAGATAGATAGATAGATAGATAGATAATGAACAGTGATAGATAAACTGCAGCAGATAGATAGATAGATAGATAGATAGATAGATAGATAGATAGATATCAAATATGGACCCAAGTCCCAAACAATGATAAGATAAAAACAAATAGAAAAAGTTTATCAATCTAACGTTTTCTCTGATGAAGTTTTAATAAAAAAACTTCATCAGAGAATGGGATATAAAGAAAAAAGAAGAAAATCTGGTGTTTTTACTTTTGTGTGTGTTTTTGCTGTTGATGTTTGATAGATAGATAAATAGATAGATTTTATTTTATGTCGATCTTGATTTATTTAATGCTGAATTTTTAATCGGCTTCCGTTGAGGATCGGATTCATTACCCAGAAGTCACGATCAAACATCTAAACAGTACCCCATATAGAGATACCCGGTTTTATTGCTTGAGCGTCAAAAATTTAATAATATAACCTATGAAATAATAAAATATACATTTAGTACTTAATCCAATAATTTTTGTCTGGGTCCTGACCAGTGAGAAATTCCGAAACTCATAATGAACTTAAATTATTTCTGATAGACACATATACACACCCATACACACATGCACATACTGTATGTGTGTACGTGTATGTATATGTGTTTCTGTAAGTGCCTTCGTAATTTTAACTTTACGTCACGCTATATTAGATTAACGGCAGGACAACATTTCCCATTTGGACAGATTCATAACATTTATTTGACAGGCTTTATTTTACAGAAAAATTTGAGATAGAGATATTTGAGATAAATCTAAAAGTGAACATTGAAGTCGACACTCAGAGGCGACAAACTGTTTTATGCTAAATGCAATCATCAGGCGACATATATATATATATACGATTGCATCTAGCATGAAACCTCTAAGTCGCCTCTAAGTGTTGACTTCAATGTTCACTTTTATATTTACACACGCTCTATCTCTGATATTGAGCACTTTATCCCATAAATATAGCACACCTTAAGAGTATATTTTTTCACACACATATATATATATATATATATATATATATATATATATATATATATATATGAGGTGTGTGTATTTGGCCAACAATTCTTCATTTATATAATTTTGTTTAGACCAATGAAAAGTCATGGTTATCTATTTTTGTTTACTTTTTTCTGTATTTCGAACCATTTTCCTGTTTACCGGTGTGATTTTAGATATAAAATTGTTAATATTATTTAATCCATTGGAGATACAATCTCCCAAAGGGCACTTGAATTTGTAAACTATGTTGGTTTTTGCAAATCGATAACCAGGGGAGAAGAATTGCGAATAATTAAGTTTGATATACAACATTTAGTGTAGTATATGAGTAACCTAGTTTTTTTGCTAGGATCTGTTGTAGATATATTAGTATTTACTAATTTATTAGTATATTTTCATCTTGTTTATAATTAGTATGTATTTGACTACGGCATAATATTTATGTTGGTCACATCACAAAATCACTTTCACGACGCTTGACTCTAATTTGAATGTTAATTCTAACATTTTTAGGCATTTATAACAACATGCCTGGCCGCGTACACAATTCCGGAAAGTCCTTGTTGAAAACACAACTATATTTAAACATGAAAAAAACTAAAACTAAAAATTCTTGAAGCTATATACATAAAACAGTTGAAACTTTACCTGAACAAAATAAGCTTCGAAATCTCCACTAATATTCTTAAATGCCTATAATTGATAACAGAAGCCATTGGTTTATACCACGGCTTCCCATACTTAATACTTCTCGTTTTCACTCTCGCGTGGTCATGTGTGACGTCACGAGCTACGAAGCGATTTTCGCTTCCGCGTCTCGCATACACGAGTTAGTCGTTGCTTTGAAATTTTTCATGCAACAAAAACAGACTATCATTAATGTTTCGCCAGTGTATTGGTTGATATATTGAAAAGTAACTGTCATCTTTGATAATGGTTTATGCAAGCCGAAATCTTAGATTGGATTTAAACATGTATCAATATGGTGATTTCTTTTCTTCTTTCAATGATAATGTTATTAAGCTTATCTGACAATATAAAAGGAACTTAAAATAAATAGAGAAAACTTGTCTATATTATTTAATGAAACATGCATCAATATATATATATATATATATATATATATATATATATGTATGTATGTATGTATCGTCGGCAATATAAAACGAAGTAGTGGATAAGAAATTAAATATTAAAATATAAATTACTAAAGCTGGAGGAGGGAATTGGGGGAAAATACTAGTTAGGCGACTGGTTCCCTAAATAAGGCCAACTTACGTTTCAACTCCCGTTGTCTACACAGGACAGGACGTTGCATATTAATAATAACAGACTCCAGAATGTCTAAATGGAGTCTCGTCTGTGCCCAGTGCAAGACAGAAAGGAGAATAATTAATAAACAGAATTTAAAAGTTGCTCACCTATTGCGGAGTCATGAGTCTGCTAACGGGTATCACAGGATCGTGTCTAGGCACTTTGCCCGGGACATGCTGGGCGATCTTAACCTCCAACATCTAGATGGTCTTGCCCACATAATCGATCTCACATCGACATTTATATTGATATATTACTAAACTTTGTTGATTGGCAGACAAGACATCCTTATGACAAGGAGGAAAGCCCTTCTGGTTGAAAAATGACTCCACCATAACCAGGCTCGACGTTACTCAACTTCGGTGATCGTATGATAATAAGTGTTGCAATGAAATGTGGCTGTAAGCCGTCATATGTTTAAATAGCCTTAAAGAGTTCTTAAACTTTCATATGGATGTTTACAGTGAGATAATATCTTAAAAAATTTCATTTTAATAGAGAGTCAAAAACAAATATCGTTCGATTCGATTAGATTTGTTTTTACGGCTTATCAACCCTTTGTAGGTTATTTAAAATCGAAACATAATTTGGATAGTCAGAATAATTTTTTTTTTCCTTTTTTGGGGAGTAAATATTGCATTAAGAATATTGATTACTTTTCCAGATACAAGTCCTAAATTTCACCGATATCTTTTAAAACATCTAGAATATCTCAAATCTAAAACTTCATCGCTGATTTAGCCTTTTCCATCATATTTAAACCTCCCCCCCCCCCACTTCTTTTTTTATTTTGTGACATCCTGGTTATATTTAAATAAACCCTGACTTCAAATATGAAAATATTTACAAAGTGTAGATTGGAAAAAAATGCTATGTCGAGCTTGCCAGCGGAGGAGGATTACTTTAAAAATAAACATCGTAGATTTTTCCTTAGTTTGAATGCCAACTACTGTCTCAGGTGGAAAACATACCAAGGCCTTTGCTCAAGAAGAAACAATATCAGCTGTAAATCAAATCCAATCATAAAAACACAACTAAACTAAGACTTCTGTCTACGTGTCTGTGAGTAGATAGTGATTACAATATAGAAAATAACCAGAGTTATTAGTGACCGTATTACGCATGCTCCAAACCAAATGCTGTATCATTGACGTCACACGTGATGTCAGACTAGTCGCCTGGTGCAAATGACCCGTGCCAAATACGGCAGAAATGCCGACATGCTACGATTTCCACCAATCGGATAAAAGTCTCTCTGTCTGTCTGCGGCGTTGTCCGCTGCCTTAATTTAAAAACCCGTGACTACGTCCTTGCAAACGGTAATAAGCGCGCAAAGGAGAGAGGAGCTGCGTGCTTTAAATAAAGGGGGGTGGGAAATTGAGGTCATATATGTAATGAATGTCATAGCGACTGCCCCAGTCACAAACTTTGTGAATGTCAACCGACAAATCCTTAGCACTAAAAAAAAATAAAGAATAAAAAATTTCAAACGCACGTACACACACGCATGCGCAGCCATGACAACGGTTCAGATGAAGCTATATTTACTCTGATGGATGACGACTTGAATAATGAAATAACATATTTCGCGATATTTTCACACCGGCTGAAACTAGCAGCCTTCAAAACTGACATAAATATATTTCAAGGACAGGATGTTAATAATTGCAACATTTTCATGGACATTTTCTTTTGTTTCTTTATGAGTTTTTTGTGTTGGGGGTTTCAATAATTAATAATACCTTGTCAAGGTTTCCAAAAGTTGTAACAGATTTTAACTTCTTTGGTGGTAGTTATGGAGACAGTGCTAGCTTATCGACTATCTTTTCCACCAACCATTGTGGCATTGCCGTGAGGCGACATTTAGCTTGGCGATGGGACACAGAGCAGAGATGTGAATTCATATCTTTCCCACGGATATTAGTGTTAATTGAAAATAAGCAGGCTCAGGAGAAATTTCAACTGAATTTCCGTTAGGCAACATCATAATCAATAGTGCGAGTTAAAAAGTAATTTTCCTAAGTTATTTGCGCGATAAATATGAACAAATAAAATAGAGAGATAGGAAAAGACTGATATATATATATATATATATATATATATATATATATATATATATATATATATATATATATAATTATTTATTTTAAAAAAAATTATAACATAAATATGTTGTAAAATCACTACAAAAATAGCCATTTTGTTTCAACACCCTCGGTGTCTTAACAAGTGCTGGTGTTGAATGTAAAATAAATCGTTTTAAAAGTTTCAAATTAATTAACCATCCTTCGCAAGGGGAAAACGTTGTTAAAAAGCTAGATTGACCAATCAAAATACAAGTATAGGAAAATTCAACGAAGTCATGTTATAATAGCTATTCAGATGTTTAAAATATGGGTAATATTAAAAAAGAATTTATTCTAACGAATAATTACCTAATTATATGATAAAATTTAATATTAAAATTAAAAACTGCTAATTTCAAAATCCAAATTTAATCGCTATTAAGTTTACAACTATAAAATTACTGCGGAGAAAAGAAGAAATATATATGTTATTCAATTTATTTCTTCATTGAAGTTACTTTGTATCCGGTCCTTTGACAATATGTATACATTTTAATTCTAAGTGTGTGAATAGGGTCCTAAACTCGCGCGTAAAACAGTACAAACACAATCAGATTATAATATATAAGCACCCAGACATGTTTATATATATATATATATATATATATATATATATACACACACAAAAGGTGACGAGATAGAGAACATCTTCACGGCCCTTTATGGAAAAAAAAGGTAGGGAGAGAGGAAAAGAGAAACCAACACATACATGCACAATTAAAAGTGAATGCACTTTCCATAAACATAGACACCTATAAATACATGTACACACATCCACAGACATTGACCCAGACAATCAGGTACCACAACGAATAAATATTTAAGACTGAAAGTGTCATTAAACAAATGCTAACCACTTATTAAAATATAACTTAAGCGAGCAAATATACAAAGATAAAAATGGTTAAAAATATTATTATTTAATAAGCCCACAAATATCAATAAAAACATATATTTTAATCCGATAAGTTGATGAGAACTTTATTATATATTAGGTGAAGGAAAATAAGGTAAAAAGAACTACCTACAGAAATAAGTGTACATTCATACGTACATATATACACGCGGCGGCAAACACAAACCAACACACATATACATACATACATACACACACACACACACACACACACACACACACACATATATATATATATATATATATATATATATATATATACACACACATAGAAATACATACATATAAATATATAAACACATACATACGTATACATCTTTATGATAACAAGTACACATACATATACATATACATACATATATACATATATGCCCACAAATATACACACATATATGCACACATACTCACATATATATATATATACATATATACACACAGCAATACACAAATATAAGCATATATACACACATATACTAACTCATGTGGCCGTAATGACATACCCAAGTTTCCATACATACACAAAAACAATCTCATATACAATAGGTGTCAACATACCCATATACAACCGCAAATATACATGTATATACACATATATATATATATACACACATAAATATATACATAAAAATACCTATCTATAATAACAAGTACACACATATATATACATACATATAAATACAACGACATTCAACCAAATACATATATAAACGTAGATACATACACATACATAGACATAGACATCCATCATATAAATACAAACACCAAAATACATGTATCCTAACATACATATATAAATACATTCATACAAACAGAAATATACGTAAATATAAATTTAGGTACACAATATAACAGGAAACATATATATATATATATATATATATATATATATATATATATATATATATATATATACACATACATACATACACACACACACATATATATATATTCATACATGCATATATATACATATACACATACATACATACATACATAAATACATATATACATACATAAATACATATATACATACATATACACATACACACATATATATACATGCACATACCCACATACACAAATACACATACATACACATATACATCAATATTTTTAACCACTTCTCTTCTTCTCCTTTTTACCTTCTTACTTTATATATATATATATATATATATATATATATATATATATATATACACACACACACATATACATATATATATACACGTACACACATACATACATATTTATATATGCACATATACATATATATATATATATATATACACACATACACACATACATACATATATATATATATACAAAACCTACCAACATACACATTCCGCAGTACAAACACACATAACTACACACAAATACATATATACACACACATACAGAAAAATGAATAACACTATGCAGTTATACAATACACATTCATATCGTCAGAATGACCATCAGACAATAAAAGTTATAATCTATTATACTTACAGCGACATATCATTATCATTTAAAGTATACGACCCCTATAATAAGTTAAATTTATAACGGTGTTTACAATTAACAGTTAGTTCATATCTTTGATTGAAGAGATCAGCCTTGTTTTTAAATCTAATAATTTCAAATTTTTCGTTATGACATAGGTAACATAGGGAATATAGGGAGTTATATGTCCGGGCTTTCTTAATCAATGTCCATTTAACCGTAGGTGTTTTGTTCTTTTCTTTTAGATTCCAAAAATACTTGGATAATGAAGTCATGTACCTATAGTCACTGTTATTAAAAGATTGAATATGCCCCTGCCAGCGTTCTTTGAATGTTTTCATGGTGCTACCAATGTAAAATTTCTTTATATTTGGATTCTCAATAGTTGAGATTGTACTAAGATAGACTACAGAACTAATCCCACAGTTATTTTGTAGTGGACAATGATTAGGATACCTACAATTACATAGGTTGTTATTCGTGTTATTATATTTAGTATTGCTGTTTGTAACCTTTTGAGTAATCAAGCTTTTTGAGTCCCTATACTTGTTAAAGACTATGTTGTTATGGTTTTAATTATTTTCTCTAGGTTATCTGCACAACTATAGCTTAATTTAAGGGTATTAGGATTAAATATTTTACTAAGTGGGTTAGTTTCAGGGTTAAGGAAATGTTTCTTGATGAGGTTTAGAAACATACGTCCTAATTTAGTTTTAACCATTATATTGAAAGGGGGAGTGAACCAGATGACCTTTCTAGATCTTCTTTTCTTATTATGTAAATATAAAAGTGGACATTGAAGTCAACGCACAGCGGCGACAGTCTGTTTCATGCTTAAACACAATCTTCATGACCTGAAGATTGCGTTTAAGCACGAACCAGACTCTCGCTTATATATATATTTTTTTTTTTTTTTTTTAATATTTCAATCCAAGGAAAACGGGTATGCCACCAGTACGCGGGGGGGGGGTACACAAAGGGAATGTGAGAGAAAAGACTAGGTATAGGGGTACTGAAGAAAGGATAAAAAAAATGAACAGAAGATGGCAATAAACATTGCATTTAAATTTTTTGAAGAATTGTAGTTATCAGGGACGCAAAAATAAGAGGCAGGGTGTTCCACTGTCGGGAAATATATATATATATATATATATATATATATATATATATATATATATACACACACACACGCACACACACACACACACATATATATATATATATATATATATATATATATATAATGCTTTTACTCGTTTTGGAGAGTTTTTTTTTCTTTGGACTCTGATCTTGAACTCTGGACGATTGTTTTCGCCTCAATTTCATGTTCTTAGTTTTTCTTTCATTTTTCCTCATTTTTTTCTTGGGTACTAGTTTGTTCTACTACAAGCCAACATATCCAAGGTTTTTCCAAGCGTGTACCACTATATATATATATATATATATATATATATATATATATATATATATATATATATATATATATATATAAACTGACTGAGGTAGATGGTAACGGTAATATTAGCCGTTTCTTTCTTTATATTGCAACATTCTCATTCATTGACCAATTATTTCGTTCTGTTGTCGGTTGAAATTTATATAATATTTCTCTTAGAACAATTTTTCAGGGAAATACGTTTTTCGTTGTCTTTCCGGTATTTTCCTTCCTAACCTTTTCTTTGAAGCAGTGTGGAATATCGACAACTTGATTATATCATTATTTTTTCTCTGAGTTCCATGTGATATCCATTTATTTGTTACTGCTGTTGAAAATCCTCAAGTGATATGGTTTCTGTTATTTTGTACAGTTCTTTGTGATTCTGTGGCGCAGTCCACAAGGTTCGAAGAAGTATGGTCTTCGTCAAGGCTTCACTCGTTCAAAGCTATTTTTCAATATTGATATTAGAAAGAGGTTTAGACATTTCTGAACGAGTTTGGTGCCATGCATGACATTCATATGAATGTTTAAGAACTGTTTAAAGGCTATTTAAGAGCGTGACGGCTTACATCTCACCGGTTACCTTACGATTACCGAAGTTGAGCAACGTCGAGCCTGATCAGTACCTTGATGGGTGACCTCTTGGGAATACCAGGTGCTGTAAGCTGGGATGTGCAGGTGGTGTAATGGATAATGACTCGTGATTGTTATAATCACTTACGCGCAAATTCCCTTAGCAGAGGTATAAATCACTCTCCCTCCAGATATGGGTTAAATAGTCGGATTTGTATCTATAAAAATCATTGTTATTCTTTTCGAGAAAAAACATATTTCTACCTAAAAAGAAATAATTTTTACAATCCAAAAATGTCTGGGTTTTAAATAACCAACAAAGCGGTTGATAAGCCGTAAAAAAAAGAAATAAATCAGTCCAGCATTTTCAGCGATGGTTCGTTAAAAAGAAACATTTTTTTTTTTTTTTTTTTTTTTTTTTGCAGAACCAATGTCTTCCTGCGTTAATGCTTTCCAAAGTCAAGGACTTATTGATACAATTTCTATTTGCATCTCGTGTTGTATGAATCAACAAATCTAAAAGACACCATCTTGCCTTGGTAATTTATTTTGCTAATTCCCCTACCCTCAAAAAATGCATTAACCTGGAGTATTATTTCTATGTCTGGGGCGGGGGTGCTCAATCCTCATTTTCCATCCTTGATAGAGTTCAGCATTATTTACACGGTGTTGTAAAGGACGACATTTTCCACTCTACATCCTCTTTCCCCCCACAGATGCAATGTCGCAAGCCTATCGCTACTCTATCTGCATGGTAGATGTTAAGATGGGCGCCACTCCTTAGTTCTACAAGTTCAGATCTTTATAGTTAGGACACGCCATGCTATGCCCACTGTGTCGAATTGCCCTCACACTCTCCGTATTCCATTTGTAAGGAGGAAGTTCTACTCAGTCAGCTTTGTTCTCAAGGATCGCTACTTTGTGGAATATGGATTCTTTCCTAGAATCTTAAACTCTTCAAAACAAGCGTCAATTGCTATCTGTCCTCCTTATCTTCATAATCTTCACTTCCTTCCACCCTCCATTATATTCATACCACACACATTCAGTAGAACTCAACTATGAGTGGCTTTTGAGTATTGTATTGGATGACATACTGGTATAAAAATATAACTATGCTTAGAAACAATTTATATGAAATATAAGGTTTTTATTTTTCTACATTTTTCTTCCGGTCTAATTTGGATCGGAAGCAGAAGTTAAAGTGTACTGGGCAGATTTTAAGCTTTAATTTACCTCGTAATACAAAGTGGCTGTTGTGTTAGCCTAATATGGACGCTGCTAAAAAGTAGAAATATCGGTATTTCCGGTTAAGAGAATTAAAGATGTCATTTTCCAAAAGCATCTCGTAAGAGAGAGAGAGAAAAAAAAAAGTGTTGTCATTATAAGAGGGAGTGTGCTTTGTCTTGCGAATTCAAAGAAACTCTGTTTGCATTACCTCGTTAGAAATGGTTCAGTGCACACAATTTCTTTCTCTCTATCTACCTCTCTCTCTCTCTATCTCCCTCTCTCTCTCTCTCTCTCGCTCTCTCTCTCTCTCTCTCTCCGTTAAATCATACCCTCTCAGGTATTTCTCTTCCGTCGCCTTACTCTCTAACCTCTCATATATTTTTTCATTCTGCCCCGTCTGAAACTTTCTTATTTTTCTCTCTTCCTTTTTTTCTTTCGCTCCTTATCGTTGTATCTTTTTTGTTTCTCTCTTCTACATAGTGAGAAAAGAAAGCTTGGAAAATCTGACACACGCGGAATATATTTAAGAAAAGAAGGAAAGAGGAAAACAGCGAGTAACCTACCTAATGAGCTTGTAAAAAAAAGATTTATGTTAATGTTCATCCAATACAAGGTGCAAGAGCCACTCAAGGTAGAGGGTTACTGTGTGGTTTTGTATGAATGTAAGAAAAGGCAACAAGTGAATTTCATGGGTCTATGCAGGAAAGAGGTAAAGATTAGATTATAGTGATTGGAAAAATATCCTAGCGGATCTCTGTTCTAAAAAGAAGCCGTTTTTGGAAAGAATCAATGTGAATGGAACATACTTCTTACTAATAGAATACAAAGGGAATGAGGATGATATATCATTGTGTGCCGAGGCATGGTAGGTCCCAGTTGCAAAAGTCTGGCCGAGTGGGACAACCGAATGTAATTCTAGTGTGGTAAATAAGGCTGATTAGACGCTTTTGGACTCTATCAAGACAGGCAAGAAAGTAGTGGGCAGCTCTAGAATGGATGAGAAAACAAGGAGGAAAGATAATAAAAAGTCAGACATCTCATACTAAACCTAGGAAGTTGTGGAGATTCATGATCGCTCTGTCCTGAAGGAACACGGCATATAGAAGAAGAAGAAGAAGAAGAAGAAGAAGAAGAAGAAGAAGAAGAAGAAGAAGAAGAAGATATACTTTTTCTGTCCATTCTACTATACCGGCATTTAAATGTTCACGAATCACCTCACTTCCCAAAATTTGACAGAATATTAGAATTTTTAAGAGCTTCGTAATCGGCCGGAGAAATTTTTATCATCAATAAGTAAAATAAACGAATAACTGAATGCATTTTTTACGGTTCTCCTTGAATAGTCAGGCTAATACAAGAATGATATAGTTTGTTTTTTCTTTATATTTTTTATTAATTTCACATATTTTAAATTTTTGGAATCCCAAAAAAGGACTAATTGAAGATACATTTTCCCCACAGGTATTTTATACGAGATAGATAGATAGATAGATAGATAGATAGATAAGAACAGACTGATACATATATGTGTGCGCTCTTGTGTATGCTATTGTTTATTTTGCTTCATTTTCTTCTCTGTGTGTGTGCATGTATGTCTGTATGTGTGTGTGTTGGTATCCGTATGTTTGTATTTATGTCGGACTATGTATGTATGTATGTATGCATATGTGAGAGCTTGCGTGGGATTTCAGCCTTACAACTAGCAACAGAATCAGTAACGCAAGAAATTATTTCAAAGAATGTCGGAGAATTCGATAAAGAGAGAATCATCATAATATTAAAAAAAATTAACATGAAAGAAAAAATAAGGACAGAGAGTGCAAAGGAAAACTGTAAAAGAAAGGTTATGTGTTTTCTCTCCATTCAGAATTGCTCGCCATTAGCTATTTTTAACCAATAGGCCAACAACTACAACGCCATTTTAAAATTATGATGGTGGCCAGCGGAAGTGAACAGTTGATTTAGAAATGATAAATTACAAAGCTGCTTACATTTAAACTCAATAAAACATAAGGGCAAATTGTGAATTGCTTATTGGCTATTCACAAAGTGGGGAAAATAAGTCTGGTCGTAGCCAAAAAAATGTGAAATTAAAATTAAACTGAAACATTCTAACAATTTTAATTAGAGCTCTGGTAAATTCAAAGCCTTGTTCATTTTATGCCCAAGATGAAAAATTAAAAAAAAAAAAAAAAAAAAGAAAAAATTTGCAAAAGTTATCACCAAATTTCTGCTTATAAATCTATGAAAACCATCAAACAAATACTAAAGCACGATATTTGTCATAATTTAAAGGTGCGTATAATGTCATGGTTATCGGCGCGGATAATGTAATGGTAATCAGAGCGGAAAGGGAATCCAGCTTAATTCTGTTTTCCTTCTGTGTCTGTCATGAATATTGTGTCATTTGCGTAACTTATATTGTTAATATTGCGCCTACCGATAATAAATCCTGATAGACTCACCAGCTCCCTTAGGATAGTCTCACTGTAGAGATTGAATAAATCCGGTAAGAAGGCATAGCCTTGTCTTACGCTTCTTTCTATTTTTGTGTACCTAATCAATTCATTTTTTATCCGTGTATAGTCAGTTTTCTCCCAGTACAATTTCTTAATTATTCTAACACCCTTCCAAAATAAATAAAGTTTTCCGAGAAGTTCAAATAGATCTTAAATGCTTTTATGCATTTAAAGTGTAAATGCGCATCCTTCTACATTTGTGTTGCTCTTTCCGATATCATTCTGTTCTACCAGCGCTGTCTCTGTACAATCCTTAACATCCACTTGAGTGACTTCGTCACCAATATTGAAGTCCTTGAAAAGGCGAAGATCACCAGCATTGAGGCCATGCTGCTGAATTCCAGCTACACTGGGCTGGACATGTTTCCAGGATGGAGAATCGTCGACTACCTAAAATTTGATTGTACGGCGAGCTCTTTACTGGCTATCGCGGCAGAAGGCCACCAATCAAGCGATTCAAGGATTACCAAAAATCCTTTGATGCCTGTCACATCGACCATTGCCAATGGTCAAGCCTAGCTGAGAGCCGTGACACCTAACGTTTCACCACCAGCCATGCTCTCTCCTTCTTTGAAAATACCTGCAGGGTCGCTCTCAGGGCAGAGGAGGAAGTGTTGCAATGCTATGCTATCGAGCTCAGGCCGGACTTTTAGTTGCAACTGTTGCGACCATGTGTGCCTGTCCCGCAAACTTGTATGCAGTTGACGGGAACAGGCTCCCTTTTGATCTTCGTTTTGCGAAGCTAAGTCGTGATGATGATGATATATATAATTGCGTATTTGGGCAGCAACCCTTCTTTTATACAGGTGTCATTAAAGAAGACTGACAAGATACTGCGATTAATCTTTTTCATCAATTTTTTGATGTGTTCGTATAAATGTTTTCATGTCTGGACATAAAGTGTCCGAATTTTCTAATATATTCGAGCGTTTTCGGCTATTTATTAACCACTATCAATGATTTTTTTGTTTGCTGAAGATGTGGAGTTATATATATATATATATATATATATATATATATATATATATATATATATATATATGCAAGCATAGTGATAGGAATGTTGTATGTCTTTTCAAACACGGTCAGCATATTGTGGCGTGTTCATAGTTGTTGTTATTGAGTGTTAGCTTTTCCCTTTTTATTTTTAACGCTCTCATTATTTTTTTATCTTAAACGAACACAAGAAAAATTTAACCAAAAGATTAATCACAGTACTTTGTCAGTCATATTTAATGAAACTTATATATAAGTTTCTTTCTCGCCCAGTCATGCCTACTTTTGTATTCTTTCTAGAATATTATTATTATGACCTGAATATATATATACATACGCGCATACAAAATCACACGCAAACAAAGCGTGACTGATAGTGAATCTGCTCTTCTTTTATAATATTTATCTTTTTTTACTCTTAAAATTCCTTCAAGTCAATGATTGATTGATCGTTTTTTACGGCTTATCAACCCTTCGTTGGTTATGTAAAACAGCAACATATTTTGGACTGTAAGATTAATTTTCTTTTTTGGCGTGTGAATATTGCATTAACAATGTATTTTGAAAACAGCAAAGATTTTTCCAGATACAAGTCCTTCGTACTTAGGGAAAGATGGCTTCATGCCTTTCCCAAGGGTATTTGTGTATAAGTGAATGCAACGAACCCGACTGAAATTTGAACTCGTTGCCATCCATCAGGCACCCATCGGCAGTTGACACTGCATTCTTTTACTTGCGGAGGTGCGCTCAAAAAACAAAAACATTAAAACCTCTCCGATGAAACTGGTGACAACGAATATTAAGCCTGACAAGTGTGGCCATTTATCAGGACTTATTTAGTTAATTCCTCCTTTGCCTAAACATTTTTTTTTCAATTGTACTTTGCGAGAAAATGACAGTAATTTTCAGAAGCATTTCGACAATTTTGGTTCTCAAGTGCTTCGTTAATTTTTTTTTCAGAGGATTCCGTTGTGCTTACTGCTTTAAATTCGGAAGTAGCTTGAAGAGTATAAACTTTGTCCAAAGTAAATCTGAGTACGAAGTGAACGTTATTACTTCTACTATTAACCTATTTTTAATACATTTCATGTTGAATACATTTCTATATCAGCGCTTACTTCTTCGGAAACACTGTTCGTTCTAATGGCACTGTGTTACAACAGTATTGCTTTGTACAAGTGAATCCTTCTTATTATTATGACTAAGAGTAAGAGTAGTTTACGGTCATATCCAGTTGAAACACGATTCTCATACAATCAGAGAAGTTAAGCAACGTCGATCATGCTCAGTACCTAGATGGGTGACCGCTTGAAAATACCAGTTGCTGCATGTTTGGATGTTCGAGTGGTGTAGTGGAAAATACTCCTAGAGCCGAGTTCCAATTCCCGTTGTTATATTCACTTGCGCGCAAATACCCTTAGGAAAGAATCCATCTCTTCTCCCCCCCCAGGTATGGGTTAATTAGTATCCCAACCACAAGTGGAATTATTGATGTCTTCATAGCCCATAGTGTTGAAATTTCTTCTTCAAGACCCTTGTATTAGTTTTTTGAAGATCTTTAAAGCTACATAAAAGTCTGCTAGAATTGTTATGTCAATAAGACATTTTCGTGGCGTTTGATCCCAATGACTGGACGGTATAGCCTTCATTGTTCTGCCTGTCTGTATTGTTAAGTGCCATAAAATTGTTACCAGTCCTCTATAACTGAGTTTTTGGTGGTATTCTTATCAATTTTTAGCAGTTTCCTTCCCATAAAAGTTGCAGATTTTCCAGTGAAGATATACGCTTACCCTGCCATGGCGTACTTTATATTAACTTGATGCTAATAATGTGCAACCTGATACAAAATGTTCATTCATTTCTGGATATTCATCAATGAATCTGCATTTTGAGTCAATACAATTGTTTAATATGTTTGCTTGATCTGGAATTATATTAGGATTATTTGATGAAAGTTTGCACAAGTGTTTCATCCATTGACGACAAAGTCCCAAAGTTCCTGATGATTTCTATTTGGAGTAAAATCTGTTAGTGATTGCCTTGTATTATATTCGGTTATAATTTCCCATTTTTGTACAGGTTTCTTCTTCTTTCATTCTTGTTAGCTTTTCATTCACTTTGCATTGGGATTATATTTCTTTGGATGGTTCATAATATTCTCCCAAAATTGTTGCACTTCTTCAGTAGCTAGGGATTTTTTACTTTTATAACTACGAGATACACAATATATCCTTGGGAAAAACTTAAATCCACCTTTTCTCATCCCCCCAACTATGGGTGAAATAGTAGAATATTTATGTCCTAAAAATTGTTAATGTTAATTCATTCGCAAAACACAATTATTATTCTTACAATCTGAAATATAATTTGGCTTTAAGTAGAACACAAAATGTTCATAAGTAATAAAAAGAACAAATCACTCAAGCCCGAATTTACAATTCTTCGAGTTTTTTCCCAAAACTCTTCAAGACTGTGTTGTAATGACTGTCACTTTCATGTTCCAAAAGTTATCTGGCAACGTTAAGACTCTTTTGTCACTTCCGTTCATATCGTCTCTGTGGTTTACAATGTTTGGCTTTTTTTTCTTTTTTTTTTTTTTTGTTTGTTTATTATGACCAGATCCAGCCATGGGTGATCTATTCGAATCTCAAGTTCTCACAGTATTTCGATCTCTTGGAAAGATTATGATTTGTGCATATACCAATGCAATGTGTGATTAAAATGTACCCTTTTATCCAGTTCCAAGTGAATCCCCTTTCTCGCCCAGTCATGCCTACTTTTGTATTCTTTCTGGAATATTATTATTATGACCTGAATTTCTTTTATAATCACATCCTGAGAGATAAATAATTACCTAGGGCAAACAAAAGATGAGATTTCTCGTTTTGGCGTCCATTCGCTTAACGTCAGCTATGGTCTATTTAAGGATGTTGAAACTGTATTGCACTACAGGGACAGCCAAGGTGTTTATGGCTGATATTCGGATTTTTGAATTCACCTCGGTATTCAGCACCAGACGCACGCGCCTGTAGTACTCCTTTCTTACCTTCTTCTTCATTTAGGGATGCTGTATTCCATCTCCTTCGTTAATTCCTATAGGCTTCATCTTGTTCCAGTTCCCTAATCTTTGTGACAAAATCTAAATTTATTGAGGGTGTTTCTGTAATTCTCCCTTTCTTGAATGTTACTTTTGCACATTTATCTAATCTTAAATCCATAGCTATGTTGTCACTGAAACATTTTGCAATATTGAGGAAGCTCTTCAACTCATTGTCTTTGGTAAAGCGTTTGAGATCGCCCATGTAGAGTAGGCGATTGTCATTATTATTAATAATAATATTTATTGTTGTTATTATTATTATTATTTACATGTTCACAGCAAAAATCTTGGTGCTAAATTTCCTAAACTTCCATGCACTTTTCTTAGTCTCTTCACCAGAGGCTCTCAGTTAGTCCTTGCACTTTTAATTCTTCCAAATAGTTTTCAAGATTTGAATCGTTACCCAGTAATTATAAGCACAGCACTCATTTTTATTATTTTAGGAACATGAAGAATGGACACAGATTTCTGTCTCAATTATAACTGCGTTAAGCGCACAATTCTAGTGTTAACGATTTTTTATTTTATGATAGTCATCCAAATTCACCATTTGAAGGACGAGTCACTATACCCTAGCCACAAAACAGCCAAAACTGTTATGTAAATTCTATTTAAAGTATCAACCCGTTGTTTTAAGAAAGGCTAGATGCTTCTCATTCCTGCAAATTATAAAGTCAAACGAGTTTTTGGGATTGAAAGAAGAACGAACGTACAATTTATGATTACTAGAAATTCTTTTGCAATACGCTGACGTGTGTTGAAATCTTCACAATATTTAATACTATTGAAGTTATCACAAACATTTTTGTCGAGATTTGCAAACATTATCTTTTGTATAATTTCGCCAACCAATTGATGAAATTTGAATAAGCTGACTTGTTTGGAAAATACTTTGGCAAAATAACCTATTTCGCGTTTTAGTAATTTATTTAATTTAATTTAACTTTATAGGACTTCATATGAAACAACATTTTTTAAGAATTTTTTTTCTTTTTTAACAGTGAAGAATAAATTCTTCGGATTTCTTATTCTTGAGCATGCGACATACAGATGACTATGTATAAATATTTTTTTTTGGAGCCAAATTCCAACTTTTTGAAGCGTTTTGGCCTTGTGATTTGTTTATAGTTCTCGCAAACGCAGAGCGAACTGGAAACTAGATTCTTGTATATATATAAAAAATTCTTGTATGTATAAAAACTTAAAGAAAAAATATGCAAAAAAATAATATTACATTTTTATTAAATAAATATTTGTTATTTTAATCATTAGATTGTTTTTAAAAGAGTGGGAGTATTTTCTTTAGATAATAAAAGTTTTAATTTTTTTTAAATTATTAATGAAAATTTATTGTACAAAGCTATGTACACCATAGTAAGACCAACGGTATTTTGTACCCCTTTACTTGTTTGCACTTCTCCCCGAAATTTGGTTTCGATCGGTCAGTGTATGGCTATTTTGTAGGGTGTTACAGACGGACAGACAGATGAACTAACGGGTCACAGAATTTTATATATAGATTATTATTTTTACATTGTATACTAGATATCCTTTGCTTTTCGAAAGTTCGCATTATGCCACTTCCTTATTGTGGAAAGACTTATACGAGTAAAAGTTCGCTCCATTATCTGAATCGGCGTACAGCGAAAAAGTAATTAATATGAATTTATACAGGGAAACATTTTTGAACGTTCTCAATCCCTCCAAATAATCTTTCTTTCTCCTATTCTATATTTTCTTCTTTTTCTTTATCGTTTGATTTTGTCAATATTCCTATCTTTCTCTTCCTTCTGACATCATTTTCAAACTGCTTCGGTTTTGTTTTGTTTTTTTGTTTTTGTTTTTGATTTTCGTTTTGTTTTATTTTTTTGTTTGTTTTTTTGTTTGTTTTTTTTGGTTTGTTTTTGTTTGTTTGTTTGTTTTTTTGTTTGTTTGTTTCATTTTCGGCATCTCAGTCCCTTTTAAAAATATTAATAAATTATCCATCTTGAACTATTTTCGGCCCTGCTCATCTCTTTCTTTAAAAGTAAACGGAATTTTACCAAATGTCCATATATCGCAGTTGACCTTTTTTTTTATTTTTCTAAGGTCGATCTACTTCTAACCTTGTTCAAAACCGAAACAAACTCTAAAATACAGCAATTGGAAAAATTCATTCAATTTTATTTCCTTTTCTTCAAGCGGATATTTTGTTCCTCTCCTTTAAATCTAAGAAAAGTAGGAACGCCTTTTGCTTGGTCAATTATAACCGGATTATCCGTTAAATACACTGAATAAAAGGGTTATCATTATTAACAGTTCATATCCCCCTACACACACTGCTCCACTTTTCCTCTTTTGATAAATACTTTTCCTTCATCTTTTTTCAGTTTTTCTTTCCTTCGTCATCTTCAAAACCTTTTTATATTCTCCTTCTTGTTATTTTTCTTCTGGCGCATTTTCTTCTTTCTCATGGCCACATAGTTTCTTTGGCCTTCTTTTCATTCTTCTCTTTTCTTTTTTCTTTGCTGGTTTCTTTTCGTTCCCATCGTTTCTCTCTTTCTAATTATTTTGGCAATTCTATATCTCAAGAATGATAAGTACCTTCTTCTTCTTCTTCTTCTTCTTCTTCTTCTTCTTCTACTACTACTACTACTACTACTACTTCTACTGTTGCTGCTACTCTATTCTTTCTCTATTATTATCGCTTATTCTTTTATATCCTTCATTTTATGGAAGTCAGCATTGTTTGGTCTTCTTTCCTCCTCATCTTTTTATGTCATCATCATAAGCATCAACATGGTATTCGTTTAAAGAACATATTTTTTCTCTTTTTTTTCTTTTACTATTCCTCATCATCATCATCACTTTTATTTACTCTTTTTTATTTTATATGTAGATTATTATTATTTTTACATTGTACACTAGATATCCCTTGCTTTTCAAAAGTTCCTTATTTTTTTCTCGCCTTATTTTTCTCCTGCCTTTTTTCTTTACTTATTTATCTCGCCTTCTTTTTTTTCTTTCTTTCTCTTACCTTCTTTTTTTTTTACTTTTGTTTTCTCGCCTTCATTTTTGAGTTTCTTTTTCTCGCCCGCATTTTAACTTCCCTTCTCACGTCTTCTTCTGTTACAAACGTTTCTTTTTATTTCAAAATTATGTTTTCATTTACAATATATTTTTTATAAAATTCACTTTAAAATTACTATGCAGTATTCTCTTCTTACAAAGATCGTTTTGTTACAAGCATGAAAATCTCAATGTTAGTCGTCCTTGACGGGCATGTATGAATTCCCTTGGGTTAAGCAAAGAAGAATTATTCCGAAGAAGAACAAAAAGAACCAGAAAAGGCAGAGGCAAAGAGAGAAGCGTGACGAGGTGGCAGGAAAGAAGAAAATATTGAATAAAGAATGAAAGAAACTGAAAATGAAGTCGAAGAAAGTCGGAAGGAAAAACATATCAAAGAAGGCAGCGAAAAATCATCAAGGCGAACAAATGCAAGAAGAATAGAAAAAACGAGAGGAAGGAAGGAAGGAAGGAAGGAAGGAAGGAAGGAAGGAAGGAATATGGGCGAAGGAAGGAAGAAAGGAAGAAAGGAAGGAAGGAATATGGGCGAAGGAAGGAAGGAAGGAAGGAAGGAAGGAAGGAAGGAAGGAATGAATATGGGCGAAGGAAGGAATATGGACGAAGGAAGGAAGGAAGGAAGCATGAATTAAAAGAGAGATAAACCGAAAGAAGAAGAAGAAGGAGGAGGTTTTAGGCAAAAAGTCCAAGGAGAAAAGGTTGAAAATGAAACTAGCATTAACGTTTCTTCTTTTTTACCCACGTGGGCTGAACGGAGGCGTTCATTACTAGAGCGTGTTCTCCTCGCGAGTGGGTCACCTTGACAGGCGCCGTAAATGCTGTCGTCAGCGGATATTCAAAGACGAAAATCACTCACACGCGCACACACGCATACATACACATATTATCATGTATTCCTATTTTGATATTTGGCACATTTTCGGGTATAGCCCAATGGCTAAGGTACAGGGCCGACTGCCAGAAGCCCACCAGTTAGACAACAAAAGCTTGATAAGGAATACGATCATATTTCAAAGTAATGGAATTCTCTTTTCTGTAATGTCAAATGAAAATGGATCAAATAAAATAAATAACAAGGCAAAATAAGCATCGATCGCTAAGAAGTTATTATGGCCACCACGTTGAAACACCGAGTCTCGGAAGAAGTTAAGCAGCGTATAGATTGGTCAATACCTAGATGGTGACCGCTTGGGAATACCAAGTGCTGTAATCTTGGATGTGTGGCTGGTGTAATCGGTAATAGCACGAAGAGCCAAGTTCCAATTCTTGTTGGGATCGTTAAATTCACTTACGTACAGATACTGTTGGGAAAGGTATGACTCCATTTCTTCTCCTCCCAGCTGTGGGTTAATTAGTAAAACTTTTATCACTAAACCATTATTATCTTACCTCCCACTTCAGCAAAAATATTCTTACAATCTAAAAATATTTTCTGGCTTTAAACAACTGGCAAAGGGCTGATAAGCCGTAAAAAAATGAATAAATCAATCAATATAGATTAGAATTCATATGACCGTAACACTTGACAGAATCGAGCGTTATTATCATTTTAGTGGTATTTTAATATAAATATAGTGTTAAATCGATCCCCGACTTCATAAAAAGCCATCTCTTTTTAGACGTTATGTGCACATGTCAAGTTTAAATGTGCTTACGTCATACTACGAAATGGGAAAAAGGACAAAATCTGTAGTACACAATTATCAATGACGTAGACACAGTTTCAAACTTTGTATATTTAAACAAAAAATACATATAACACTTTAAGACAGGAATCAATTAAACACTGTATTTATTCTATGAACAAAAACCCCTTTTAAAATGATAAAAAATCAATATTTTTCGATTTCGAAAATGGCGTGAGTTGGTGAAGGTCAAATGAATGGTAATCTACAAATAATATTCCTATTCCTATCTTTTACGAGCGCACCAGTTAACCTTAGTAGTTGCAAATTTACCATCTGTCAAACTATTCCGAAGTTAGCTGCACGTTACAACATAGCTCAAACTATTGGTCTGTTAAAAAGTAATGGATGAACCTCCTCGATCCCAATACGTTCTACAGTACGCGATGAATCAATACCGCCATATTTGATTGTTGGATTACAACAATGACTACTGCTTGTACGTCGTCGACAATATTAACATGTCTGACTATATTGGCGGCTTGAATGTTACTTTCATATTTTCGAGAGTCCTTATATATTTGGGAGACACAAGTTATTTTCATGCAGTCAAACTGTTTTCAGTTTTGGATGGTTTTCGAATATGTTGTATCGGTTGGCTACAAAGAATAGTTAACACCACCGTTAGTAAGGTGGGGGGGGGGAATTATCACTGTGTTAGTACGGTGAGGTTTTCAAACACCCCGTTTAAAATATTATAGCTATATTCTTATATATTACTTAATTTTCTTATGATCTCTTCTTTTTTTTACTCACCGTCATGTCTTTTCAGGACGTAAAGGATCAGGGCTCTCTATAAGTTATTTTTTCTTCATTATCTGTGAGTTAACGAGCCATTGCCTCAATCTGATAAACTATTGGATTAAAACGATGCTTCATCAATTTTGTAATTCAATAATTACGATTTCAGTCCCTGGGCCGAGCAACGTAGACTTGAATTTAGTAGAAAAGAGTCAAGCAGCAAGCCTAAATAAATAAGAAAAATATTAATTATTCCTAGATATAATCAGTGGAATGGGAATAAGCTACCACCGTAGATTGAATAAAGGGTTCAGTTCGAAATTGCCTAGAGGTTAACTCGTTCGACAAGATGGGGACTGGAAGGCAACCATGAATAACAACAAAGATCATGATAATAGTCCAAATGTAAATAACATAAATATTTACAAATCCTAATCCCAGAAATCCTAATCCCAGAAATCCTAATCTCAGAAATCCTAATCTCAGACAACCTAATACCCGCACTTTCAGGTTAACCACTTGGAAGTCTAAGTTTTCATTTTTATTCGTTACAATACTTGAATTCAACCAACACGGCAAACGCTGATCCTGAAGATAACTGGACGACACAAAAGAAGCGCTCAAGTCCACAGCAATTTCAAACTAAAATTGAACCTGTTTCAGGAAGAAACGTTTCTTGAAAAAGGAGTAGTGATCCGAACACCAGTTTCGTAACAAGTGCTATTCAATCGGTAACTATTTTTCTTTTTCTTGAAAAAATGCTATCTACTCTTACTGTATCATCTATAAAGACATAGGTATGAACAAACTGAGATAGACTTTCATACTAAAGTTCACCCAATACAAGGCATGAGAGCCACTCAAGCTAGAGGATTAGATTATGATGTTATGATGAATAAGGTGTTTGGTATGAATGAATCAGGAGGTGGTAAAAAGTGAATATTATGAAGATAAGGAGGATAGATAACGACTGATTGTTGACTTGAAGGGGTGTGATTGTAGCGTTTTGCAAATATCCACCCGGGAATACGTTTCACAAAGTGGCAGTTCTTGGGAAAAAGTTTGAGTGGAACTTTCTTCTAACACTTGGAATATAGAGGAAGTGGCATGGTATGTCCTAGTGGTCTGGAAAGGAAAGATTATGCAGCTCCTGCAAAGATATTGCAAGAATACTCCATTTTTTACCAAATTTGCCTCTTATAAAGATAGAGAGTGGCAGAAGGAGTCATTAACTTCATAGCTAGCTAGCTAGATAGCTAGATAGATAGATAGATTTAACAGTGGGCCAGTACAGTTTCGATAGAAACCTGTGTTGCAGTAGGACCACTGACCCTACCTCAAGTTCCGTAACGTAAATTATTCAATCAACAACTATTTTTTTGCTCTTGTGATAATAAAAGCTACTCTTCTAACATTATCCACCCACTTATTAAAGATATTGCTTACATGTAACAAGAGCATATCAACTGTTAAAATTAAGGGTATCCCTAACATTCGAGAGGCGTGTATGCCCTAAGATACTTACTCTTGGCATTCAGATATTTCGCGTTTTTCACTGCGTTACTGGGTGAGGGTTGCCTTCGAAAAAACTGCTAAAAATGTCATTGGACTTTGTATATCACCTACTAACACAATAAGAATCTGTCATCTTTAGGGAATGTAGATTATCGGGAACTTGATGTTAAAGTATGAATAGTTGTTGCATTTGCTGCTTATTATTAACAATCTGACACGGATAGATAGATAGATAGATAGATAGATAGATAGATAGATAGATAGATAGATAGATAGATAGATGTAACTACATCAAAATATAAGCTGGGAAGAAAGAAAGAACGAACGAAAGAACGAAAGAAAGAAAGAAAGAAAGAGAAAGGGATAAATGAAAGAATAGACGGACACAGATAGATAGATAGATAGATAGATAGATAGATAGATAGATAGATTCTTGTGATCAAATGGAAATAGATGTATAAACTATGCTAACCATTTGCATCCATACTTGGTAATCAAACACCGTTTGGCTATTCCACAAGGATAATCCAGGAAGGATAATCCAGCAAGGATAATCCTCAGAATTGGCGGTGAGAACTATTATTGATATTTCCGATGAATGGTATTGCCATCACGTTCACCTGACATAATCCCTATCTAACATTTATGGGGCATAAAACAAAAAATTATCGTAGGCAATTTTTACAATTGCGATTACAGCGGCTTTTTAGATTTACGGCTGTATTTACGTTTCCCCAAACATATCTTTCTGACCAAGTATTTTCATATCTCAATCTTTTCCTATATATATATATATATATATATATTTATATTCATGGCTGTCAATTTGTGTCAATCTGTCAGGATTGTTTATACAGTTCTCGATTAGTCTATGTCTGTATTTATTCCTGTTTAATTCAATCGCGCGCTGCTTCTACAAAAAGTTTCCGCAAATAAGGTGACCCAAAATATAGGTGAGTAAGGCGAAGACCTTTTCCTTCCGTTAACTTCTTGACCTTCCGTTTCGTCACAGTTGGCGCCTGCCAAGTAAAATCCAATTTCCTTATAAAGCGACACTTTCCAGTCGGCAGCAATAATGACCAATTACTATACTACACAGAAATCCTTTTTATCACTTGATAGATAGATAGATATGAACAGATTGAGATAGATACATATGAAGATAGATAGATAGATAGATCGTCAAGAGGCGTAGGTACCTCCACAGAAACGCGATACCAAAGGTTTAAATTAAATTATTAAAAATGAAAAATCTTTCTTGGAACTTTTATTTTAGTTTTGAACTCGAGCTAGTAGATTAAATTTAAATTCCAATAAATAAAATTATTTTCTGTATTTCAAATCCAATTTAAATTAAACTGGAAGGAGTTATTGTTTTAAAATGGTTAAAAATCGCTGATTTTAGTGCCATTTTTAGCCATGTCATCACAATGTAACTCTATTTATTAAAAAATATTCAAAAATAAATTGAGGAATATCTGATTTAGAGTTCAATTAATCTGATTTGAAAAAGAAATTACTTTAGTTGTAAATATCGCAGAAATATATTTTTAACGCTGATGTTGATGTTTATTTAAGGTGTTGACAGCTTGACGTACAAACGAATGTTTTTCTAATTTTTTCTAGGCTAGACATATCTATAAAAATTACTTAAGGAATATGACCTGAACGTCTTTTTATATACTTTTTAACTACCCTATAATCTTAAAAATTTAGGAAAATATTCTCCGTAATCTAATTTTTTTTTTAATTTTAGGTATTTCGGCTTTAAATTTGCTATGGTTACCACACTTATTTTCTGATAGTGTCGTGTATGGAAGCCCGTTTTACAAAAATCTGCACATTTATATATATACATATATAAAAATCCAAAATTCTTTTTAAAATATTGAGAGTTACTGAATTGTAGTATGGTTTTCCATTTATGATTAGTAAATATAGTTTTTACTTACTAACAATATCAGCTAACAGCTATAAATTAATACAGAAATTTAAAAGATTTAAAACTATAAATTACCTAAAAAAAATTAAAACAATTTTTGTAAAAATTCATTATTTATCGAATTTTTTTCATCAGACAATAGTATCAATAATATATCTTATTCATAAAAACAATTAAAAGCTTTTCTAATTAAATAATGTCTTAGTTTTATGGTATTTTTAATTTTACGATTCAGAGCATATTTTCGGTAATTGGGGCCCTGTTGATGATTTCAATTTTCCAAGGAATTCTGCGTATAACTAATATAAGCATTAAGCAGTACAAAAATTAATTTCACGAAATTTCATGAAATTAGATGAGATGGGGCGGCTATCAGATGTAAAAAAATCTTACCAAAATTTTCTAAAAAGGAAACGTTGCTGAAATAATTTCATTCATTTGTGAAAGTCCTGAAAGTTTCATTAAAATCCGGCAATTTGACTTTTACAAGAATTTCCAAATCAATGTGTTTTTCACCGCAAACAAAACACGCTACAATTTCCTATATCTTTGGTGACCCCCCACCCCACAATCATCTCTGACGCATCAAAAAATAAGAAAAAAAGGGATCAAAAAATATAATTTAACAAAATCCAAAACTCCTTTGATCTTTCCTCTTATTAATAACAAAAATTTTGGTGATAAAACTTTGTTTCTAAGTTTCGGCTATTTTTTCATCATTGTATGCTCCTTTTTTTTGCGAATCAGTGGCAATACCTATATGTATATATGTAGGTGTGTGTATATGTGTATGTGTGCGTGTGCGTGTGTTTGTGCGCGTGTGTGTGTGTGTAATGAAGTCTTGAAAAATATGCTGCAGTAAGCAAATAATCCTGCGATAATCTGAAGCGAACATTAATAGCGTTTATTAATTTAACAGAAGAAATAAGAAACATAAAATATTATGTTACCATTTAAAACCAATTTCAACTGAATATTTCTTGGCTTACGTGCAAAATAATCAGTAACTTTGCTATAAAAATCTGACTTTCACTGAATCAGCCTTAGTAACTTTATGTGTACTGCCTGACTTTGAAATTATCCAATTTTATTCCTTTAGAAATTTCATACCATTTTATTATGGAAAGCGCTTACGACAAACTGAATTTTGTCTTTCATCCCTTCTTCAAGTGAGAAAATTCCACCTAGAAAATCTCCATAAAAAACTAATATAGGAAGATATATATTTATGATTAGGGCCATATTACGTTAAAACACCGATATTTGTCCGGTCATTAAAGTTGAGCAATGTTAGGTCTGATCGGTACCTAGTTGGGTAACCTCTTGGGAATATCAGGTACTGTCAGTCCCTACCAACAGCACTGTAATGACCAATTCTTCCACATGAATAGGCAGAAACCCCTCTTTATTACATGTTTTGTTGAACAAGACGGACATGGTACTTTTATTGATTTTTTTTTTTTTTTTTTTTTTGTATATATACAAGTTTCTTTTTTGCGAGCTTTAAAAATGGTAGCGATTTTCAAGGATTATTATTTTTTGTTATATTATGTCGCGAGATTCTTGACAAATCAAAAGAGCCTGTATCTGTCTATATTTCTAAGATCAGGTATTATGTACATTATTTACATTATTCAAACTATTGTCCTCATCTTTGTCGCCATATTTATTAGAACGTTTCGGCCTTTCAGTATCTGTCTATATTTCTGAGATCAGGTATTATGTACATTATTTACATTATTCAAACTATTGTCCTCATCTTTGTCGCCATATTTATTACTACGTTTCGTCCTTTCAGTATCTGTCTATATTTCTGAGATGAGGTATTATGTACATTATTTACATTATTCAGACTATTGTCCTCATCTTTGTCGCCATATTTATTACAACGTTTCAGCCGTTGTGCCCTCCGGCCTTCTTCAGGTGGTTGGAATGTCGAACCCTTCATTTCACTTACTCGCGTAGATAACTGATAACTGACACCAATTAAATATGGCATGTGGAATTAGATCAGTCTACCCCAGTGAGCGAAATAAAGGGTTAAGTTGGACATTCCAACCACCTGAAGAAGGCCGGAGCGTACAACGGCCGAAACTTTGTAATAAATATGGCGACAAAGTTGAGGGCAATAATCCAAATAATGTAAATAATGTACATAATACCTCATCTCTGAAATATAGACAGAATCCTTTTTTCTTTCTTTTTTAAATAGATTTCTGTTCTACCTGATTGGTTAATCGAAAGTTATATTAAAGAAATGTACGACTCAGACGCAATGCTAGACGTCACACCAAAACAAGACCTAGGAAGCCTTTCTATGAAATGCACCTTTCCTGGATATTTCTAAGCTTTCATCTGTTACCATATGCTTTATACTCGAAACCAAAATAAACTAACATTATTTATATTCGAATTCCTTACATTCTAGTGGCAATATCTCCTTGCTTGGGGTGAAAAAAATGAACAGATTTCAAAAAAAAAAAATAGTTAAATCTTCTATATTCGAGCGTCTATATCTGTGTCTCCCTCCCCCATTCTCTCTCTCTCCCTCTCTCTCTCTCTCTCGCGTGCGCGCGCGTTTTCTTTTATTCTCGCTCTCACTGGGAACGAGAGAGAGAAAGAAAGAGAGAGGGAGAGATAGCCGACGTAAAAGGACACAAAAATGGTAGTAGACCCTTAAGTTATTATGACGAATAGGGATCTGATTACCACTTAGGACTCCTGTGTCATTTGCGCCGAAAGGAAACAAAAGGCTTTCTACCAGAAACCACCACAGGACAACTGTTTGTATTTGAACCTCGATAAATACTTGCCCTCATCTAAGTGACACGTGAAGAGACTACTTACCCTCACCCAGAAGAAAAAAAGAATTGAGAAAGAAATCTGAACTTTCTACAATTTAGCTTCCAATTTAAGCAACTTTCAATTTCTTTCTTTCTCCCACTTTCTCTCTCCCACTCTCACACACACTCTCTCTATCTCTCTCTCTCTCTCTCTCTCTCTCTCTCTCTCTCTGTGTTGTATGTGTGTTGTGTGAGTGAGAGTGTGTGTTTGTGTGCACTGCGATTAAGCTTTTTATATTTTTTCTTGCATTCGTACAAATGGTTTCTTTTCTGGACGTAGAATGTGTAAACACTGTTCAAATGATATCTAATTCCGAGCGCAATATAAAATAAAACTTATAGTTGCATCTAGCAATTCCAACAGTAAAATGAGATCTAACTGCCAATCTAGTACCGCGTTTAAATTTATGAAACGAGGTACGAAAGAGGTAAGCTCATCAGAAAAATATTGTCATGATTATATTAAAGAGAATGTAAAGGAAAGCTATCTTACGGTGGTCAGAAAGTAATGAAATGTTAGGTCAGGATATTTCTGTTTCAGATTCTTCTTTGAAATTTGTGAAGAATCTCATGCTATGGCAGCAATATTCACTGCACGGAAAAGGTGAAAGACTTTTGGGGGGGAAAAGTGTCTTGCCCTGCGCAGTGAACTAACTTTCCTAGCTACAAACCAAGCAATTGATTCGATGTAATCTCGTTCCAATTTATGGCTATGGAAAAAAAAGGTTAGACCGTGAAGGCGCTATTAGTCACATTCCTGGAGTAGAGCATCTTCATCTCAAAATCACAAAAATAACTTGAGTTTTGCTCGATTCTATTTTAATGTCACATCTTTGTTTTCGCTTTCATTTCTTCGCGTTACTTTTACTTCTATCATCTGATCATTATTATCTGCTTCTGTAAGCGCTCAAGAAAGACTCAACATAATTACTACCTTCCTGTTTTGTCCGTGACTAGCCAGCGGCCGGAACTTGATTCTTAATGAGGTTGAGAATCTGACATCTAAGTGGTCAAGTGAAAGGACAACGCCAAAACCTCTAATTAAAAATTGTTCCTTAAGGACCTTTTTTTCTTAAAAGGATTTTGTGCTTATTTTTGTTACTGCTCAAAAGACTTATAATAATGACACTTCAAAACACTGGCACACCATTGTACGAAACCTTCCCGGTCCCATGCAAACTGACTCAAACAAAAGAACTAGCAGAACCATTTCCTTTTTAATGCCCTCTCCCTTCAAGACGTAGGCGATTTTGCTTCTCCAAACAGTCATTTTCTTTGTTATTTATGAATTTTTCACATCTTCTTTCGTAAAGATAATGGACTTGTTAGTTAAGTTATGTGCCATGCGTGATACACGCTTAGGCGATCATGTATCTTTCGATACATGACTGATTTTTTCCCGCAGTAGGTTGCCATTTCTTTCTACAGTAGACCATTGCCATCCAAGGCTATATAACCATGTCTGTCCAGCTATCTACCCATAGCTGGAAGAAGAAAAAGAGGATTCATACCATTCCCAAGGGTATTAGCACGTAAGTGAATGTAATGGATTTCCTCAATCTGGAATTCGACTGGCTGTCATATATGGCGAAGTGTCATTTAATGAAGTCATTTTAAATTTTATTCATTAAATTTCCGTTGGGGAAATGTTTCGATATGTTTATCGACTCTTTCAATTCTTCTGTATTTATCTATTACCTCCTTTTAAGTAGATTATACACTGAAATCCGAAGGTGCATTGGGATAGCCAAAGTGGCTTCCAAAAGCTAAGCAGAGTATCAAGAAACAGAGAAAAAAATCTCAGCAGAAACACAGAGAAGAGTTATTGAACTGTTACGTGATATCTGTCCTTTTTTATGGCAGTGAATGAGAACATATTTGACGCAACAGAAATGTGTTTCTACAGAAGGATGCTGAGGATACCATCGTCCGAATATTTGAGTTTTAGAGAAAAATGGAAACAAAAAGTAAACCAATACTTAACATCAGGAAGAGACAGTTGAGGTTTCCTATGGCACATAAAGAGGAAGAAGGGCTTGGAAAATCTGACACTCACAAGACAGGTAGAAGGCAGGAGGGACAGACGTAAGCAACGCATCATCTACTTAGAGAGCTTGAGTAAGTGGATGGTAATACAATGTTTTAGGAGAAATAAGAAAAAGACAAAGGCCATAGTAAAGAGCCATGATAACCTACGTCCTTAGGAGACACGGCAAATAAAGAAGATCTATATATGTAGGTTGCTTGGTTATAAAAATCTGTTTGTTTTACTAGATTTGTGTTGAAATATGTCCTAATTTGGTTTGCAATAAATCCTAAAATAGTGGTATTTCTTAAATGATATTTTTATTTACAAACAAAATATAACTATTCTAGTTTATTTCAAGAATTTGAAACAAGTTTACTTCAAACTAAGCAAATGTCGCTAAACTATATGACAAGTAAAAAATATTTATGACGGGTGCAGGCCCCCAGATGTCATAATCCGGCATTGGTCCTTATCTATCTCTCTTTTAGTCTATTTCTACCGAACTTCATCTGTTAATATCTACCTGTTTTTCTGTTTATATCTGTGTTTGTTAATCTGTTTCGAAATCTTTCTTATATGCATAACTATCTATGTCTTTCGGTCTGGTTATTTCTCTCTCTCTCTCTCTCTCTCTCTCTCTCTCTCTCTCTCTCTCTCTCTCTCTCTCGATCTATCTATCTATCTATCTCTACTTGGTGGCTCGCATATTTCTTTTCAAAACTTTTTCCTCTTCTCTTCTGACTTTCCTTTGCATTTTCTCGCCCACTTACTCTGTAATTTTGTCTTTTTTTTTTTGGTGGGGGCGAAGGACTCCATGCCTTTCTGGTTTATCTTGTTTCCTATCTTACATTCTCTTTGACAAAGCTCCAGTTACAAAATTATGTTGACCTCCAACATCTCTTCCTTTTCATTTCTCTTTCTTTTCTTATACTCTGCCGTTCGTCTTTTCATCAATCATCCTCTCTCTTTCTCTCTCTCTCTCTTTCTCTCTCTCCTTCCTCCTCTCTCTTTCATTCGGCCATTTTTCCTCTCTTAAATACTCCTTCTACACTCTTTGCTTTTAAATGAACACATGGTCGTTTATCCAGGAAGTTCGCAGGATTTTCTCTCTAACAAACAGCCATAAAAGGCATAAACAATTTCCCCTTTCAAGTCAAAACGAAAAAACATTACACCACCTGCAAAGGTTCGTATTATAATAAACCTATATCCCCCTGGCGTCAGCTTAAACTGAATCCTTCTTCTTTTTAATATATCTAATCTATCATTTTGGAAGGTGAAAATTTCACTGAAATAGGATGGAAAATGTCCAAGTTTTCGTCTAAAATCAAGAAAATACAAACGTTATGCAATAAGGTCAAAATATATGGAAGTAAAGAAGGCGTCATTTATAGCTATATCCTCCTGACGTCAGTTTAAACTTATCACCGCCCTCTTTTTCCAATATACATAAACTATAATTTTAGAAAGTGAAAAGTTCATTGAAATATGTTGGAAAATTTAGAGATTTTCACATTTGAAATCAAGAAAACAGTTCATTAAGCTAAATATGAAAACAGATATGAAAGTAAAAGAAAACCTCAATTTTGACCGTATCCTTCTGGCGTCAGCTTAAAAACTGATAATTACATTGAAATATGTTTAAAAGGTTCAAGTGTTCATCTGAAAACAAGAAAATTCGAATTTTATGCAAAATGGCGCCAATATATGGAAGAAAGAAGACGTCAGTTTAAACTGACGTCAAGAGAATATGGGCTAATCCAAGTTTTATTCGGTCGTTTATCTTTTTAATATATTTTAATGCCTTTTATCTTGTAATATCTCTTCAGGGCGTAAGCGGTCTTTACACTCCACAACTTTTTTTTCTTTAATATCTGTGAACTTCCTTGACTCCCTGGGAAACACTGGAGTTTCTTCCCGTTGCATTTTCCACAGTTTTGAATTCAGAGTCTTTCTTCTTCTCTACTAGTCGCTTTACCAAAACTAAAAAAGAACAAAAACAATCTTAGTTATTGACAATATTAGACGGAGTAGTCAAAATAGATTAGCGTCGTTCAAAAGACCATTAGCGCCAAATGAACATAACACCCTTGATCGAAATTTGAACTTCTCCTACTGAGTTTATTTCTCCGCCGGTGGCTATTACACCCCCTGCACATCTTACGAGCATATTAATGAGTTGTAAAAAAAAAAAAGGAAAAGTCTTTGTGAAACATAAATAAACAGCGAGTCACAAAGTGTTTAAAATCTTTTTTCAAGAGGAAAGAGGCAATTCGTAAATGGTTTAAACACTTTTTTCTATGATGCAGCCTGCAGGGAGGCGGGTCATACCGTATTTACCTTTTTAAATTGGTCGTAGGCAGCAAGCGAATAGTTCGATATATAGATCTTATAAAATGGATTAGTATTTGATGTAATTAATATACATACACCTGGGTTCTCCCTCACAGTAATATGATTGGCTGGTGTCAGCGATAAATACAGACTGATATGGAGGTACATGGACTACGCCTATTGCCTTCGCCTATTGCCTACGCCTATTGTCTACCACTACGACGAGGATCAGTCCATTACCGTTCCCTGCCAGATTGTCCTACCCGGTTACAGTAGTCAACAACCACTTTGCTACTTCGAACAAATATATCCCTTTCCGGGACATATCAATATTGCAGAGGTTTGAGTCACACTGGAGGATATTGCACCTATCAGCCTCTTCTTGATATGGCAATCTAAAAATACATAATATCAATTGTTTTATATTTGATCTAATACATGGCTCGAGAGACGATCAATGTAGAAGGTTACTACTAAAATGTTGAATGCGATAGGAATAAAAGAGACTGAGAAAGAGAAGTGAAGACCATGACTATAAGGAGGATAAATAATAACTCACCCTCGATATGAACTGGTTAAGAATGAAGTGTTCAGGAGAGTATCCTCGCGGAATCTGTTCCTCAAAGTAGTAGTTCTTGGAAAAGATCTAAATGGAGCCTACTCCTTAATTTTTGAATACAGAGGAAATGGAAATGTTTCCACTCCGTGGAAGTATATGGTATATCCTAAATGTGAAGGACTGTCATGGAAATAGCGATAGTTGTAAAGTGGGGATTGAGTAGCTTCAGCCCAAATATGTCAGAAGTCCATTCATTTATTGTCTATATCTGTGGCTCGCTGGCCGTTTGGTTTTCTGAATAGCACGCCGAATTTCATGATTATTTATAATGTTTCTTCAATTTTGTAACTTTTCGTTGAAAGTAACGTTTTCATAATTTTAAACCATTGGCAATTTTAACTAAGGGGGATCATGCGTGTAAATATCATTTACTTTAGAAACAGGACGTTCATAGTCATTTCGAAGACAGATGCTTAAACGTATGGTCATCTGTATTGAAAATGCCTAAGGCAACTTCGATGAAAAATGACTTTCAATCTTTTTACGCTCACCTTTTGGAGAGTCTTATCTGATGCGGCCCACTGGTCAGAAAAGGTTGCTCATGCCTGGTATATATTTGGAACTTTTCAAGAATTCCTGGTGTTAAATTTTAGCAAGATTTGAACTCGGTCTATATTTCCGAGGTGAGGTATCGTAACTATTTACATTATTCGGCCTATTGTCCTCATCTTTATTGTCATGATCACAATGTTTCAGCCGTTGTACGCTTCAGCCTTCTTCAGGTGATATTCGTTAGATTTTCGAACCAAACCCTTCTTTCATCCACCGGTGTAGATTGATCTAGTTCTACATGCCACGCTTTTTCTGGATATCCCAGCTTCAGTTATTTCCCTTTAGTAACTTAATTCTCCAAGTTTTTGTTCACCTCTGCTTTGGCCATGTATTGAACTTACAACTCTTTGGATCAAGTCACTGGATTACGTCAACCAACGCTTTTATCCACTGAGCCATGTTTTCTTAGATCTATCGCGGAACAGGATGTTCTTTTTGTTGTCATCCAGAGATTATGAATTAAAATAAAAATAGGATTGGAATAAAACCTAAACAAAAGCTATGATTCCGAAGAAGGACTTTATTTCTTTCCAAACGCTTTTCAGAAATGAAAAACAGAAAAGATGGTCGGATGAATAAATAACAGGTTCTCATAATTCATAGACTCGAACATTTATCATCTCGCATTCCACTTGCTAATGTCGAAAGATGTAAGAAAAATAAATAGGGAGATCTGGTGAATAAGCTAATGATTGATAAAAGGAAGGTAAAAAATCGAGTTAGATGGAGAAGAAAGAATGATACAAGGAGGGAAAAGGGGGTGGAATGGCAGAATGAAGAACATCGCGAAAAGAAAGAAAGAAAGAAAGAGAAAATCGCGAAGGTGCAAAGAACTATAAAGGAAAAAGAAATTGAGAAGAAAAAACCAAAAATGAAAAGCAAAGAGAGAAAGAGAAAAAGAAGACACTTAAAGTGAAGAAAGAAAGAAATTAGCGAAGAAGCGACGGGAAAATAAAATTTAAAAAAAAATGAAATCACAAAGAAAAGTAGAGAATGAAAAAGAATAGAAACTTAATGTAAAGAAAGAAACAAAGAAACAGAAAGAAATTGTACGCGTTATGTAAGGCAAGAAATAGACTTTAACAAGAGTCATATAAAAAAAAACGTAAAGAGAAGAACGGCTTGTCTGATTTAATGTGGCACTTACAAGATTCAAGTGACTGTTATACAATCTACGATCAATTTTTCCTGTTCTCGCTAACAAGCGGTGAAATTAATTTTTTCCGTATTTTTCTCGCTATATGATTCTATAATGATTCCAAACAATAAAGATATACCTTACTTCCGAGAATCTAATATGCCAGTACGAAACCAAACCTCCTCTCTCTCTCTCTCTCTCTCTCTCTCTCTCTCTCTCTCTCTCAGACGTACTTGTACTCTCTTTCTCTCCCACTCTCTGAGCGTGCATTCACGAACAGACACATACAAGTTGGCAGGCATTTTAAGGTGTGCATTCTTTGAATTAAAAGACATTTGTTTTCTATTCTGAATTCGATGGAGCTCGTTGATATATTGTCACAAATCAAATCTTAAACCTAAACTAGCCTACATCTTGTTTTCTGGTTAATACAAACCAACTACTGCATTCCGAAAGCTTGATATATCTATTTGTAGAGCTGGTTGGGTTAGGCTCCTTATCACACAATTAAGATAACAAACGCTCTTATTTCAAATTTTGAAAAAAAACAAAGCAATTTACTCCTAATAGCCAATCTAATATCTGCAGGGTCCATTCAGTACAAGTAATTACACAATTCCATAAGCGGTTCTGTTCTTAAATTCAGTCACTTTCACAGCTACTTCTTTTTGGAATAATAAAGGAGCTTTAAAATGGACATTGAACACAATGTCAACCCTGACATTTTGACAATCACCAGCTACATCGAGAAATCGAGAAAGAGAGAAAGAGAAAGAGAAAGAGAGAGAAAGAGAAAGAGAGAGAGAGAAAGAGAGAGAGAGAGAATACACAGCCTAAAAATGGTGACCCGATACTCTATTTCACCATTACTCACGTTTGCAATTAATGACAGTTCAACCTTTTGGGATAATTAGTAAAGAGGCTATCCACCCGACCGGAGACCTGTAGATGAAGAAATAAGAGTCGATCGTTGTGTAAACAGATCCCGAGGACAAGTAAATAAATAGAGAAATAAATAAAAGCGGAACGAGGTAAATAAGTAATTTCCTGCGGACTCCGATAATATCGACTTACAGGTACAGCGCAAGTGTTAGAGCATTACATAGTAATCTAAAGGTTCGAAATACCTTTACATCTTCTTTCTCTCTCTTCTCTTTTTCTCTCTTTAAATCTCATTCCTTTCTCTCTCTCTCTCTCTCTCACCATATATATATATATAATATATATATATATATATATATAT
>OZ010586.1:2235388-2265388 GCA_963932145.1 Acanthosepion lycidas
CTACAGCGGCGCACGGACGGAAGTTGATCTGATCTAAGCACCTTCCGCCGATCAAAATGATTAAGAGAATGTGTCGGTTTTGAGGTGACGAGACAATGGTACCTGGTAACCCAGTTGAACAATTAGCAATGAAACGAATACAAGTAGAAATGAAAGATGATGATGATGATGATGATGATGATGATGATGATGATGCAATTCTTAGAGTAAAAAATAAATTTGAGTTTGAAAAAAAAGAAAGAAAGAAAATATACTTTGTGAAGAGATTAAGTGTTTTGTTTTAAAAAATAAGCAAATAAACTGTATGACAAGGCCTTCCTCATCATCATAAAGTGTACTTGCTCCAAGCATCAGCTTCCGGTCAGTTGAGGAAATAGCCCTTAAACGGTATGTGATATATACAGCAGAAACGAAAAGACGCCTCGGTCTTTTCCGTTTCTTCTTGTTTCAAACAAACAACCAAGCAATGTCCACACACACTACCATTGCCGCACCTTTCCCCACAACTGCTCTTTGTGTGCGCACTCTTTTTGTAGCAAGATCAACAACAGCCCAAGTACTATATATATATATATATATATATATATATATATATATATATATATATATATATATATATATATATGAGACAGGGCAAAGAAAGACTTCAAATTTTAGAGGCTATTGTAATAAAAGAGAATGACCTAACATTAAATAAAGTATTTTTCCATCGGGGACCGTATACTGAAGTGTATTGTAAAAAATTAAAAAAAGCATAAAAAAATTGACCATTGATATGACATCGCCATCAGTGGTTTGAAATTGGTTCCCTCAAACTTGAGAACGCCGGAATTAATACTATTTGCGTAAATATGCACAGAGCAACATATATATATATATATATATATATATATATATATATATATATATATATATATATATTATATATATATATATATATATATATATATATGAAAATATATAGAAAATAGGAAAGAACTGGTTAGGTAAATAATCCAAAGTTCTTTAGTATTTTTGTTATTATTTTAAAAAAAATAGTGCTCGATACAAAAGTAGAGCATAAATATAATTATTTATTTAAAAATATGATTCCAACGTTGGAATCATATTTTTAAATAAATAATTATATGTATATATATATATATATATATATATATATATATATATATATATATATATAATCATAATCATCCCCTTGATTTTTGTTGTCGTAGGGGAGATCCGAATGCAGAAGCTACACTGAAACTTCTCCACAGTGGTTTATCAGTGGCAGCCATCAGCAATTCTGGTATAGCCATACATGTCCATTGTTTGACATTGTCCAAGAAGTTTTTGTTTTTTTTTTCTTTTTTTGCGTTGGCGTACCCTCCTATGTCCACCTTCAACGATGCTTCACAAGATGGTCTGGCACATGCTGTCGTTCCTTGTAACGTGATCAAACCACGCCATTTTCTCTGTTTGACCGTAGCGAGGAGAGATTTCTGGTGACCCACAAGTTTCAACATTTTTACGAACAAACTCATTGTTTTTATGTTCCCGATAGAAGATGTCAAGGAGTTTTCTGATGCATTTGTTCTCAAAAGCTTAGATCCTTCCATCTGTTTCTGCCGAGAGTGTCAATGTTTCACATCCATATAGCAGAATTGAGACTACCAGAGATTTGTGCAGTCTCTGCTTCGTTTGAAAACTGATTTAGCGTCTCCATATTCTTGCCAATTTGACCATCGTTGCCATACCTGCGAAAATCTGTGTGCGGATTTCCGAGTTGCAGGTACCATCATTAGACAATATTGCTCCCAAGTATTTAAAACTGAACATTTCCTCCAATGAAATTCCCTTTCATAGTAATGTAGACACCAGTGTTCGTGCTATTCACTGTTACTTTTGCATTTCTTGGAGCTGACCTTCATTCCATATACTCCTATTCTTCCAACGATATCTCTCATATTGAGCACTTTATCCCATTAATATAGCTCATTTTAAGACTATATTTCTTCATATATATATATATATATATATATATATATATATATATATATAAAAGTGAACATTGAAGTCAATACTCAGAGGCAACAGGCTGTTTCATGCACGAGACTAATTCCTCGTTTGTCAAACAGTGCAATTAATGTCCAGCGGCCTATATAAGAGAAAGTCTTATTAAAATGTACCTCTCGTCAAGGATGCATACCCTTTGTCTTGGGGTGCTTTAACCGTTCAGACACGGAGGTATTTACAGCAAAGTGAGGCTTAATTAAGCTCACTTAGGAAATGCCTATCCCTTGTTGAGTCTTTTCATGTCTATACAGTGTAATTTGTATTTTCGTATCCGAAACGTAAAAGTAATTAAATGGATTTCAGTCCGACATTGTTATTAGTGTAAATGAAGGTTTATATTAATGAATGATTGATTTCATTATTTAAGAACATGGGGATATCCTCTCAAACACGTGGATAGGCTAAAAATAACGTTCATAGTATAAAACATACGTGTATCTAAATCGCTTCATACTTGTTTAAAAATAATGAATTTGCTATGTGATATTTGATCTTCCAAGGATAGACATTTAACGTGCTAAATGTCAGACAAGACTCTTACACTCCGACGATACAGGACTTCTTTTCAACTTATTTCTTTGTACTTTTGTTGGATAACAAACAGTATTTTTCTCACAAGTTTTGAGACCAAATGTTTTATTCTTCTATATTTTTCGGTCTTTACTCTTCATCTTTAACGACATTTCGGACGATAGTTTTCTTCTCTTGTTCTAAAGATCAACTGACTTATTAGGATTCTGTTGGTTCCTCCCTTAGTTCCTTTACGTTACGTTGCGTCCTGCCAATACCTCATGAATAATGAACTATTCCGTTTTGATCGTGTGGAAAGATGGAAAAGACATATCAGAAACGCTACTATGGCCGGTGCGTGAATATCATACACACGCCAACCAAACTCACCTGGAGTGAGGAAAGCACTCATACGGCCAAGATCAAATAAGACCGTAAACACACAATTATACTCCACCACCATCACCACACATACAAAAAAAAAAACAGAAAAGGTTTGCCGGTGTGTTAAAAAAGGGATCAATAAAACGGAATAATAGGGCCACGGTCAAGGGAGCCTAATGCTTTCAAGCAAAAAAAATGATCAACAGAATCGGGCTTGAAAGTCACCCATGCCAGTGCTTTCTAATATTAACAGAAATAAGCAGCTCTTAAAATAAGTCTGCTGCGAATACACACCGGAAAAGAAAAGTGCTCCATGCTATATAAAATGGCAGAGCTTTTCTAAATTACGAATTAACCCACATAAGTTCCCATTTTTGCACTACAACTGCCAATTGCGTTAATGCATGAAACTGACAGTAGTGGTCGGTCGCTGTACACCGGAAATTCAATTGATAATATATATATATATATATATATATATATATATATATGGGGGGGTTGTTTGTGTGCGCGCGTGTGTTTAAGGCAAATGTTATTAATGACAACAGAGATTATGTATCTATTTATTTTACTGATCGGCTTTTCAAAATTACGAATAATCCTTCTCAAGTAAAGAGGAAAATCCGTCAAAAATTGTCTAAAGTTAATTTTGGGAGAAATTTGGCCCAAGCTTTCTACTTTCTTAAGGCATCATTGGGGTTGATAAAGACAACTTCTGGCCCTTAAAATCCCTTAAAACTATCCCCACAACACGATTTTCTTTTATTAGTAGTAGAATTTAAATTGCGTGAGGCTTTGAAATGAATGCCGGATTTGTATTGGGATTGTGTGTTTATCTGTAGCATAAATCACAAACATGTATTTTACATATGTAAATTTTAGAAGGTTTTTTTTTTATCTTTTTAATAAATTCTTGCTGTTAAATTTAGTCACGCTGTGATTCCTTGGCTTTGTTTCGTTGTTTTCATCATTAAAACTTTTTTTATCTCCATATGTGTCGTTTCAATCTTCCTATCTGAAAAGAAAAAAAATGCCATTTAAATCAACCGTCCGGGCAAATAGCACTCAAGTACAAAGACAAATGTGAATAGGTCCACAAGGATTTATATATCAGTCTAATAACACAGATGGTAAAACAAAAATGAATGACTTTCTATATGTTTACTAGCAGACTTAGCCTGTCCTTAAAAGATTAACAGACGCATCATTGTTTACAGGATTAAAACTTTATCCTCCCTAACTAAAATATCACTAATATTTAGCAAATTTTGCATACTACTCTACAAGACCACAAATGAAGGGGGCGAAATGAACACGAGTAATGAATGGCCTGTGAGGCGCTCCCTATCGGAAATTATTAACAAATCCTGGATTGAATCGAAAAAATACTTATTTGTACATTTGTAATAATATTTTTAAATTATTTACGTATTTTGTTACGCATGCACAAAGGGCACGACATACATAGACACAGATACAATCTGTTAAAAGCCTGCACTAGCCAGGAAGGATATTGACCCGGGGGCATACAAATTATCTTGCTCGTTTAGCAACTCTCTCAAATTGTTATATGTGTATCTTTTCAGCGATTCCGAACAAGATTTTACAAGGGTAGAAAAAATTCTTTAATTCTATCAAAAAATGTATTTTCCACCAATTCAGAATTTACCACAAAACAGGACGAAATATTGTTTTATTGATTGCAATACAAATTGTCTTTTTTGCGCAATGTTCCCGCTTTTGATTCTCAAATACAAGTCATTAGAAACAAAATATCTGTTATTGTTTATTTATAGCCTAGCTGAGGAGATTCAGGAAGTTTGGTCTGCTAAAGTGACGATCATGCCAGTGATCACAAGAGCACCGGCGACTGTTCCGGGAACAGTAGCAAAAACTCTGAAAAAATTCAATGAAACGAGATGATACAAAATACGTCATTTTTGTCGTCAGCGAAAAACCCACGTAAAATTACTGAAGAGTTGCTGTCATCAATCGGTTATATGCCATGCGTGATACATGCTTAGGCGATCATGTATCTTTCGATACATGACTGACGAGGCAGATTTTTTCCCACAGTAGGTTGTCATTTCATCCACAGCTATAGAACCCAGTCTGTCCTGCTATTTACCCATAGCTGGGGTAGGAGAAGAGGATTCATACCTTTCTCAATAGTATTAGAATGTAAGGGAATGTAATGGATTTGACTGGAATTCGAGCTCGGCTCTCCGATTGCCCCATCCGAGCCGCTATCCATTACTCCACCGTGCCTCCATCTCAGCAGCAGGGCTTACAGCCATATCACGTTGAAACATCGTACGATCAACGCATTGTCAGTACCTAGATGGGTGACCGCTTGGGAATACCAGGTGATGTGACCTTGGATGTGCGGATGGTGTAATGGAACTGGAAATTGGACAACCGAGTTCCTCAACCGGTTTCGTTATATTTACTTACGCGCATTGAGAAAGGAACGAATCCATCTTTTCTCCTCTTACTATGGGTTAATTAGTAGGATTGACATCCGTAAATCATTATTAACTCCGAAAAATCTTACAAGCTAAAAATATTTTCTGGCTTTTAATAACATACAAAAGGTTGACAAGCCGTAAAATAAATCAATCATAATCATAATGCTCAATGATGGCCACAAGAAGACTAATAATAAAATGAAATACACTAATAAATATAATAATAACGCAACAGAATTGAATTCCTGCTCGTTTATGCATTCATCTGTGCATGTCCTCCCTTTCTCAGTTAAATACATTGTATGTTCAACTTTTTATCCATATGAGCCGCTGTCATTATTTTTTTATTTGTTTGCTTAAAATTCTTCGAGCGTTGAAAAGAGCAAACGAATCTACAAGAATTGGTTACATATTTTCTGATTTTACTCAATCGGTCAGTGATTTTCAAACTCTGAGTAATTAGCCACTTTTGGGTAAAAAAGGTGTTTAGAATTGCGTAATGAAGGCATTTTAACTACAAGCAGGAAATGTTCTACAGGTAATCAGCACCTAATGAAAAGATAAATAAATCAAATAAATTAGAATTATTGTTTACTCTATTTACATTGTTCGCACTGTTGTCCTCATCTTTATTGTCATATTCACAACGTTTCTAAGGACACGTGGCCTAGTAGATAAAAGCATTGGTTGAGTTGACCCAAAGAGTTGTGAGTTCAATACCTGGCCAGAGGTGAGCAAACATTTTGCGAGTTGAGTTACTAAAGGGAAATAACTGAAACTGAGATATCCAGAAAAGGCATGGCACGTGGAATTAGAACAATTTATCTCAGTAGAATAAATAAAGGGCTCGGTTTATCACCTGAAGAAGGCCGTAGCGGACAACAGCCGTAACGTCGTGAATATGACAATAAACATTAGGACAACAGTTCAAACAATATAAATAGGGTAAATACTTAAAATACTTCATCTCAGTCATATAGACAGATGATAAAATCATTGTGTTAATTGTAAGAAAGGATAAAATTACGATATAAAAATTTCTTTTTTTTTAATCATTTCAACGCACGCAAGTCGATAAAGCCACTAAGACGCAATGGTTTGCTGTGAATGTAAGAAACGAAAAAAAAAAAACTTTATTGAGGAGAGAGAGTAATAAAAGAAGAGGGTTTAAAGAGATAGAAGGTGACGATTGATGTTGTGTTTAAATTTTGAAAAGTGGAGTTAACAGTAAAGAAAAAAACAGGAAGAGAGTTCCGCGGGTGAGAAGTGTGCGACAAGAAACTATTAGAATATAAATTTCTTTTACATCCCGTCATTTCAATAGTAAAATGCTGAAACCTAATTGCCAGTCTCATACTGAATGTGTATCCAAAACCTGTGCAAGGGATCCAGAAATTTCTTCTCCCATTTCCGACAAATAATTATGAAGGAGTGAGTTTGACATTATGTAACACGAAAAGCAAATACGGAACTCATATCCACGTGGAATTCTCTGCTTGCAGCTCACAAACAAATATACGAGTTCATTTGTCAAAAGAATATATCCATCCTTCTCATAAGTTTTATTGCTTAACTTATTCTTAATGTTGTAACTTTAAATTGTTAGTATAACATTAAAAAAAAATCTTCTTCGATGTGCGGGGCCCCTTCAAAATTTGGGTGATCATGATTCTTTACAGTCTACTGTTTTTTGGGGTGGGTTTTCTTGTTTGTTTCTATAAGTAACTTTTGACTCTTTATAGCCCCTTTTGTTTTGTAATCCACGTGTGACTTCTTCTTTGTTGTTTCATGCTCCTTCAAAACGTAGGCGATCATGGCTCTCCACAACTTCTTATTTTTGTATTACTCGAAGCAGCCCTTGACTCTTTACAACTCCTCTTTGTTTTTGGTTTATCACCCATGTGGGTTCTTTTTTATGTTACGTTCAGGACATAGAAGATCATGGCTCTCCACAACTTCTTGTTTTTGTTATGTAAGTAAATTTTGACTCTTTACCAACTCTCTTTCTCCTTCTTCTGTTATCCGTATGTTTTATATTCCATGTCCCTTCAGAACGTGGGTAATCATGGCTCTCCACAACTTCTTGTGTTTTGTATAAGTATTTTTTTACTCTTTACCCTTTTCGTCTTTATTCTGCCATCATGCATACAAACTCGTGATGTAGGTTTACACTGATTTCTCCCTGTTTCCCTGTGAGTGTTAGATTTTGCAAGTCTTCTTTCCTCATTATGTATTCCAGAAATTTCAACTGTCTTTTTCTAGTAATAAGTATCAGTTTTTTTAGTTCCTATTTTCTTTAAAACTTCCTCATCATTCACATGTCCTGTCCATGGCATTCTCAGAATTCATCGGTCGGACAAAATCTCTTTTACGTCTATGAAAGGATTGTCTACCATTCAATGCTATATAGAAGATTAGATATTACATAACAATACAGTCTTTCTTTTCTGTGTTTATAGTAATATTTTACTATCACTTAATTCTTTGCTTACCCTCAGCTATGGGTTAAAAAGTAGGATATGTACCTGAAAATCATTATCATCTTCAAAGGGAATGTTAATACAATATTCACTTGCAAAAAAATAATCTTAGAATCCCAAAATATGTTTCAACATTAAATAGCCTGCAAAAGGTCGATAAACCGTAAAAAATAAGCCAATCAATATTTGGATTAGTTTCTGAAAGGCATCTTTCGCTATCCCTATGCACCTTCGGATTTCTATGTCGCTTTTAAGACACTACTCAGATAATTGAACTTTTCTACCTACTTGACAATAGTTCTCATGTAGTTCTAAGCAATGATGACCCCCCCTAACTATACCTTCCTGCCCACGTCCTGCCATCCATTTACACAAGCTATTTAAATGTGTTCCTTGCTACTTCATCTGCATTTTTTGCCTTCAATATTGCCTAAATAACAGGATAGATTGCGTCCTATAGCCTTGATTGGCAACCAGTCTAGCACAGAATGTAATTGTCACTACTGTGGGAGTTCTTCTGGCAAGTCAGTCATGAGTCGAAAAGAGGCATGATTACTCAAGCATGCATAAAGCATTGCACCTACAGAAAGAAGGATATGTTGTGAGTGTTAAGTTCTCCAAGCTTCTTTTTCTCATTATGAGTCCCAGGAATTTCAATTGTCTCTTACTGATTATAACTATAAGTGTCCTCTTCATTTTTATTTTCCTTAACACTTCCTCGTTTCTCAAATGTTTTGACTAAAATAGTTTTAGTATTCTCTTATAGAATCATATATCTATTGTTCCTTTTCTCATCTTCATTAAGAACTCGATAGGAGATATCTATTTTTTTCTTTTTACTCTACCTAATCAGTAGCATGTCTACTTACGTTTAGGCTAATGGAATAAAAAATATTTGACAAGCTGTTCGTCCAGATTTTAACTAGTTCTGTCTCTGGCTGTGACATGATAAGAAACGAGAAAATAAGGACTAGCCGCGTGCCAACTTTGGAAACGTTATCAGACAATGTCTTCTTTTTCCTTCTTCTCTCCTTTCCGCCCCACCTCCCTTTCTATCATCTTTCCTTTCTTTTCCCTTCTCTTTTTTTCCATCAAACCAACCTTCTTCCTCTCCTCAGTTTTTTCTTCTTTGTATTTCTTGTCATTGAGATTGCAAACTATATTTTGTCTTCTTTTTTCTCGCTATTAATCAAAACTGAAACACTGGATTTCTAGTGCTACGTGATTTAGTGAACTTCCGCTAATTTTCTAGCCACTCCTTCTCTTTCACTATCCTCCATCCATTATATATCAGCCTTTCTGTCATCGTGTATCTCTTTATTTTCTACCCACCTCATTCATTATAACTCCTCTCTCTCTCTCTCTCTCTCTCTCTCTCTCTCTTTCATTATATAACCTTTTTTCATCTCTTCATGTATTATACCCCCTTTTTTCTCCTCTTCCTTCATTATGTCTCTTTTTCTCTCCCCCTCATTCATTGTAGCTTTTTCTACCCACTTCATACCATTATATTTATCTCATCTCTTCATTCATTATACGTGGTCTGATCAAAATGTATCGGGACTGTTGCTGTGTTAACGAATCTAAAGTGGGTTGAGTGAATCCGCTTGTCACATATTGATCTTGAACTCTGTCGCACATGCAAAGTTATCGCACACTTCTGTTGATTCAGTGCTCGGAAGAAAAGTGTGTAGAGTATGCTCATCTCACTATACCACAGAGGTTCCATCAGTGACCATCGATTGTGCAGCACAACATTACCCAGGTTTGACAGCCACCACATTTCCCAGATCTTGCTCCTTAGGACGCTTTCCTCTTGCCAAAAATCAAATCCGGCTTGAAAAGAACAAGATTTCAAGACGTCTAGACAATCCAAGAGAATGCAACGATGCAGTTACTTGCTGTCCCAAAAAACGAGCTCCAGCAATGTTTCCATCACTGTAAACGACACTGAATAATGTATGTGGCTTTAGAAGGGAACTACTTCAAAGGAGATTAAATGCCGAATTGATATATGTTATAGTTTTCTTTTTATAGCACCAATCCCTATACCGTTTGTTATCAGAGCTCGTATATATATATATATATATATATATATATATATATATATATATATATATATATATATATATATATGTTTCATGCTGGACGCAATCATTCAGGCGGCCTGACGTTTGCGTCCAGCATGAAACAGCCTGTCGCCTCTGAGTGTTGACTTCAATGTTCACTTTTATATTTATATTTATATACGCTCTATCTCTGATATTGAGCACTTTATACCATAAATATAGCACACCTTAAAACTATATGTCATCATTTATATATATATATATATATATATATATATATATATATATATATATATATATGTGTGTGTGTGTGTGTGTGTGTGTGTGTGTGTGTGTGTGTGTGTGTGTGTATGTATATATATATATATATGCCCATCATCAGGAGAAAAAAAAAATCCGCTTGCTGGTAGCAGTAACACCAACAGAACCAATAAACACCGAATTATTGGCTATCCGTATGAATAGAGCAACCAACAAATTAGCCAGGTATGAATCACACCAGGAATATATAAGGATATGCCTGAAGTATCAACTAGTACGAACCTCTATATATATATATATATATATATATATATATATATATATATATATATATATATATATATATATATATATATATATATATATATTTCTCTTTCTTTTATTCATTATAACTATGTATTTCCAGTTTTTCGCGGGAAAACAGCATAGCGTAATGAAAAATGCCACTAACTTAGTAAAAACAAAATCTTACCATCAGACTGTTTATGTCATTATTAAGATCAAAGACCAAAGTATTTTTTGATTTCTTTTTGAAATTTTTTAATCCTTTCTAGCATGTTCGAAATTTAGATTCAAAATCTTGTTTTGTTTACGTCATCGACCCCGGGTAATAATTGCAAAATACTTTTTTGCCGCATTTTTTCCGGTGAAACCACATTAATTTGGAAATTCTTGCAAAAATCAAAAAATTGTCGGATTTTAATTAATCTTTCAGGACTTATAAACAAATTAATGAAATTATTTTTGAAAATTTTTGGTTAAGAAACTTTTAGGTAAAAAATATATTTTTACATATGTTACCAACTTATTTAATTTCATAAATTTCACGAAATACCTCTGTATTTCCTTAATTTTTTTATTAGTTAAAAGTAGAACTCCTTGGAAAATGTAAATAACCTAATTTTTTTTCAAACTTTCACTATTTTAACTGAAAACTTGCTCCGAATAGTAAACTAAAAAAAATGTAACCAAACAATGACATTATTTAATTAGAAAAGCTTTTAATTGCTTTTGTAAATAAGTTATATTAAGAACACTATTGTCTAAAGAAATAACGTTTTTTCGATGAATAATTAATTTTTACAAGAATTTTTTCATTTTCTTTTTAAATTTTAATCATAATAATTTATAATAGTTTAAAAATCGTTTAAAATTCTGTATTGGACTATTTCCTGGATGTGATATTGAAGTTAAGTGGAAAAGAAATTTACGAATCCAAAATTGAAAAAATTAATAAACGTCGTTTTACTATTCTATTTTTAAAATATTTTTTTATTTTTTATTCTTTCACTTTAATTGTTCCCTTTTTTCATCTATGATAGCCTAAATATGTCATTATTATGAAAAGGTCACGTGTTTGGATAGAAAAAAATAGAAAAATGTTTTCTAGCTAATGTCAAATTTATTAACTATTAATGATTAAACAAGATTTTAATTATTATAAAACAATTTCCAGGTCAATGTGTTAATTTTTTTTACTTACATGTCTTTATTTTAATTTCACCTGTTATTAAATTTTAAAATTAATTTAGGAAAATGTTATAGTACTTTAAATTTTTTAATTTTTCGTAAATCATCTTCAAAGGTTACTAAAAGTCAATAAAATATTAGATAATTGCTGAAAATATGTAAAAATTACTAGGTAGTTAAAGACGAAAAAATGTGTTCACTTAGATTTCGTAAATTTATGTCAATTCTGGTTATCCATACTAGCTGTCATCGCCTCAGTAAATCATTACCTGCTGTTAACAAATGTTTCTATATTACTTTTTAATGTTATAAATAATTAATATTTATTTCAAATCAGATTAATTTAACTTTAAGTTTGCTAATTTTACTCAAATAACGTGTCACAAATATATATTTTATTTTGGAAGATATTTAAAACCGATAAATTTGTTTTGTTTTTTTGTTTTTTTTATAAATTTCTTACAATTAAGAAAATGGCTGATTTTAAGAAAATTTTCTTAAATCGGCCAAAACATTGAGATTCCAGTCTGTATGGTTTTTATTTGAAATATACCAGAATATTTTACTTACTGGAAATAGTAAATTTAATCATTTAGCTTTTAATGGAAGCTAAAATAAAATATTCAAGAATGCTTTTGCATTTTTAAAATTCATTTTAAATCTAAGTTATCGAAAATTTATACCGAATTAGTAAAAGTACCTAATTATAACCTTTTTTTTCTCTCTTCTTCATTCATTACATCTATTTCCTTTCGTCTTCATTCATTATATCTATTTCCTTTCCTCTTCTTTCATTATATTTATTTCCTTTCCTCTTCATTCATTACATCTATTTCCTTTCCTCTTCTTTCATTACATCTATTTCCTTTCCTCTTCTTTCATTATATTTATTTCCTTTCCTCTTCATTCATTATATCTATTTCCTTTCCTCTTCTTTCATTACATCTATTTCCTTTCCTCTTCTTTCATTATATTTATTTCCTTTCCTCTTCATTCATTACATCTATTTCCTTTCCTCTTCATTCATTACATCTATTTCCTTTCCTCTTCTTTCATTACATTTATTTCCTTTCCTCTTCATTCATTACATCTATTTCCTTTCCTCTTCTTTCATTACATCTATTTCCTTTCCTTTTCTTTCATTACATCTATTTCCTTTCCTCTTCATTCATTACATCTATTTCCTTTCCTCTTCTTTCATTATATTTATTTCCTTTCCTCTTCTTTCATTACATCTATTTCCTTTCCTCTTCATTCATTACATCTATTTCCTTTCCTCTTCTTTCATTATATTTATTTCCTTTCCTCTTCTTTCATTACATTTATTTCCTTTCCTCTTCTTTCATTACATTTATTTCCTTTCCTCTTCATTCATTACATCTATTTCCTTTCCTCTTCTTTCATTACATCTATTTCCTTTCCTTTTCTTTCATTACATCTATTTCCTTTCCTCTTCATTCATTACATCTATTTCCTTTCCTCTTCTTTCATTATATTTATTTCCTTTCCTCTTCTTTCATTACATCTATTTCCTTTCCTCTTCATTCATTACATCTATTTCCTTTCCTCTTCATTCATTACATTTATTTCCATTCCTCTTCTTTCATTACATCTATTTCCTTTCCTCTTCTTTCATTATATTTATTTCCTTTCCTCTTCATTCATTATATCTATTTCATTTCCTCTTCATTCATTACATCTATTTCCTTTCCTCTTCTTTCATTACATTTATTTCCTTTCCTCTTCTTTCATTACATCTATTTCCTTTGCTCTTCTTTCATTACATCTATTTCCTTTCCTCTTCTTTCATTATATTTATTTCCTTTCCTCTTCATTCATTACATCTATTTCCTTTCCTCTTCTTTCATTACATCTATTTCCTTTCCTCTTCTTTCATTACATCTATTTCCTTTCCTCTTCATTCATTATATCTATTTCCTTTCCTCTTCTTTCATTATATTTATTTTCTTTCCTCTTCATTCATTATATCTATTTCCTTTCCTCTTCTTTCATTACATCTATTTCCTTTCCTCTTCTTTCATTATATTTATTTCCTTTCCTCTTCATTCATTACATCTATTTCCTTTCCTCTTCATTCATTACATCTATTTCCTTTCCTCTTCTTTCATTACATTTATTTCCTTTCCTCTTCATTCATTACATCTATTTCCTTTCCTCTTCTTTCATTACATCTATTTCCTTTCCTTTTCTTTCATTACATCTATTTCCTTTCCTCTTCTTTCATTACATCTATTTCCTTTCCTCTTCTTTCATTATATTTATTTCCTTTCCTCTTCATTCATTACATCTATTTCCTTTCCTCTTCTTTCATTACATTTATTTCCTTTCCTCTTCTTTCATTACATCTATTTCCTTTGCTCTTCTTTCATTACATCTATTTCCTTTCCTTTTCTTTCATTACATCTATTTCCTTTCCTCTTCTTTCATTATATTTATTTCCTTTCCTCTTCATTCATTACATTTATTTCCTTTCCTCTTCTTTCATTACATTTATTTCCTTTCCTCTTCTTTCATTACATCTATTTCCTTTCCTCTTCATTCATTACATCTATTTCCTTTCCTCTTCATTCATTACATTTATTTCCTTTCCTCTTCTTTCATTACATCTATTTCCTTTCCTCTTCTTTCATTATATTTATTTCCTTTCCTCTTCTTTCATTATATTTATTTCCTTTCCTCTTCATTCATTATATCTATTTCCTTTCCTCTTCATTCATTACATCTATTTCCTTTCCTCTTCTTTCATTACATTTATTTCCTTTCCTCTTCTTTCATTATATTTATTTCCTTTCCTCTTCTTTCATTACATCTATTTCCTTTCCTCTTCATTCATTACATCTATTTACTTTCCTCTTCATTCATTACATTTATTTCCTTTCCTCTTCTTTCATTATATTTATTTCCTTTCCTCTTCATTCATTACATCTATTTCCTTTCCTCTTCATTCATTACATCTATTTCCTTTCCTCTTCATTCATTACATCTATTTCCTTTCCTCTTCTTTCATTACATTTATTTCCTTTCCTCTTCTTTCATTACATCTATTTCCTTTCCTCTTCTTTCATTACATTTATTTCCTTTCCTCTTCTTTCATTATATTTATTTCCTTTCCTCTTCATTCATTACATCTATTTCCTTTCCTCTTCATTCATTACATCTATTTCCTTTCCTCTTCTTTCATTACATCTATTTCCTTTCCTCTTCATTCATTACATCTATTTCCTTTCCTCTTCTTTCATTACATTTATTTCCTTTCCTCTTCTTTCATTATATTTATTTCATTCCTCTTCTTTCATTACATCTATTTCCTTTCCTCTTCATTTATTACATTTATTTCCTTTCCTCTTCTTTCATTACATCTATTTCCTTTCCTCTTCTTTCATTACATCTATTTCCTTTCCTCTTCTTTCATTTTATCTATTTCCTTTCCTCTTCTTTCATTACATTTATTTCCTTTCCTCTTCTTTCATTACATCTATTTCCTTTCCTCTTCTTTCATTACATCTATTTCCTTTCCTCTTCATTCATTATATCTATTTCCTTTCCTCTTCTTTCATTACATTTATTTCCTTTCCTCTTCTTTCATTACATCTATTTCCTTTCCTCTTCTTTCATTACATCTATTTCCTTTCCTCTTCATTCATTACATCTATTTCCTTTCCTCTTCTTTCATTACATCTATTTCCTTTCCTCTTCTTTCATTACATCTATTTCCTTTCCTCTTCATTCATTATATCTATTTCCTTTCCTCTTCTTTCATTATATTTATTTTCTTTCCTCTTCATTCATTATATCTATTTCCTTTCCTCTTCTTTCATTACATCTATTTCCTTTCCTCTTCTTTCATTATATTTATTTCCTTTCCTCTTCATTCATTACATCTATTTCCTTTCCTCTTCATTCATTACATCTATTTCCTTTCCTCTTCTTTCATTACATTTATTTCCTTTCCTCTTCATTCATTACATCTATTTCCTTTCCTCTTCTTTCATTACATCTATTTCCTTTCCTTTTCTTTCATTACATCTATTTCCTTTCCTCTTCTTTCATTACATCTATTTCCTTTCCTCTTCTTTCATTATATTTATTTCCTTTCCTCTTCATTCATTACATCTATTTCCTTTCCTCTTCTTTCATTACATTTATTTCCTTTCCTCTTCTTTCATTACATCTATTTCCTTTGCTCTTCTTTCATTACATCTATTTCCTTTCCTTTTCTTTCATTACATCTATTTCCTTTCCTCTTCTTTCATTATATTTATTTCCTTTCCTCTTCATTCATTACATTTATTTCCTTTCCTCTTCTTTCATTACATTTATTTCCTTTCCTCTTCTTTCATTACATCTATTTCCTTTCCTCTTCATTCATTACATCTATTTCCTTTCCTCTTCATTCATTACATTTATTTCCTTTCCTCTTCTTTCATTACATCTATTTCCTTTCCTCTTCTTTCATTATATTTATTTCCTTTCCTCTTCTTTCATTATATTTATTTCCTTTCCTCTTCATTCATTATATCTATTTCCTTTCCTCTTCATTCATTACATCTATTTCCTTTCCTCTTCTTTCATTACATTTATTTCCTTTCCTCTTCTTTCATTATATTTATTTCCTTTCCTCTTCTTTCATTACATCTATTTCCTTTCCTCTTCATTCATTACATCTATTTACTTTCCTCTTCATTCATTACATTTATTTCCTTTCCTCTTCTTTCATTATATTTATTTCCTTTCCTCTTCATTCATTACATCTATTTCCTTTCCTCTTCATTCATTACATCTATTTCCTTTCCTCTTCATTCATTACATCTATTTCCTTTCCTCTTCTTTCATTACATTTATTTCCTTTCCTCTTCTTTCATTACATCTATTTCCTTTCCTCTTCTTTCATTACATTTATTTCCTTTCCTCTTCTTTCATTATATTTATTTCCTTTCCTCTTCATTCATTACATCTATTTCCTTTCCTCTTCATTCATTACATCTATTTCCTTTCCTCTTCTTTCATTACATCTATTTCCTTTCCTCTTCATTCATTACATCTATTTCCTTTCCTCTTCTTTCATTACATTTATTTCCTTTCCTCTTCTTTCATTATATTTATTTCATTCCTCTTCTTTCATTACATCTATTTCCTTTCCTCTTCATTTATTACATTTATTTCCTTTCCTCTTCTTTCATTACATCTATTTCCTTTCCTCTTCTTTCATTACATCTATTTCCTTTCCTCTTCTTTCATTTTATCTATTTCCTTTCCTCTTCTTTCATTACATTTATTTCCTTTCCTCTTCTTTCATTACATCTATTTCCTTTCCTCTTCTTTCATTACATCTATTTCCTTTCCTCTTCATTCATTATATCTATTTCCTTTCCTCTTCTTTCATTACATTTATTTCCTTTCCTCTTCTTTCATTACATCTATTTCCTTTCCTCTTCTTTCATTACATCTATTTCCTTTCCTCTTCTTTCATTATATCTATTTCCTTTCCTCTTCTTTCATTACATTTATTTCCTTTCCTCTTCTTTCATTATATTTATTTCCTTTCCTCTTCATTCATTACATCTATTTCCTTTCCTCTTCATTCATTACATCTATTTCCTTTCCTCTTCTTTCATTACATCTATTTCCTTTCCTCTTCTTTCATTACATCTATTTCCTTTCCTCTTCATTCATTACATTTATTTCCTTTCCTCTTCTTTCATTACATCTATTTCCTTTCCTCTTCTTTCATTACATCTATTTCCTTTCCTCTTCTTTCATTATATCTATTTCCTTTCCTCTTCATTCATTACATTTATTTCCTTTCCTCTTCTTTCATTACATCTATTTCCTTTCCTCTTCTTTCATTACATCTATTTCCTTTCCTCTTCTTTCATTACATCTATTTCCTTTCCTCTTCATTCATTACATTTATTTCCTTTCCTCTTCTTTCATTACATCTATTTCCTTTCCTCTTCTTTCATTATATCTATTTACTTTCCTCTTCATTCATTACATTTATTTCCTTTCCTCTTCTTTCATTACATTTATTTCCTTTCCTCTTCTTTCATTACATCTATTTCCTTTCCTCTTCTTTCATTACATCTATTTCCTTTCCTCTTCTTTCATTACATCTATTTCCTTTCCTCTTCTTTCATTATATTTATTTCCTTTCCTCTTCTTTCATTACATTTATTTCATTTCCTCTTCTTTCATTACATCTATTTCCTTTCCTCTTCTTTCATTACATCTATTTCCTTTCCTCTTCTTTCATTATATCTATTTCCTTTCCTCTTCATTCATTACATTTATTTCCTTTCCTCTTCTTTCATTACATCTATTTCCTTTCCTCTTCTTTCATTACATCTATTTCCTTTCCTCTTCTTTCATTAAATCTATTTCCTTTCCTCTTCATTCATTACATCTATTTCCTTTCCTCTTCATTCATTACATCTATTTCCTTTCCTCTTCTTTCATTACATCTATTTCCTTTCCTCTTCTTTCATTATATTTATTTCCTTTCCTCTTCATTCATTACATCTATTTCCTTTCCTCTTCATTCATTAGATCTATTTCCTTTCCACTTCTTTCATTACATCTATTTCCTTTCCTCTTCTTTCATTACATCTATTTCCTTTCCTCTTCTTTCATTACATCTATTTCCTTTCCTCTTCATTCATTACATTTATTTCCTTTCCTCTTCTTTCATTACATCTATTTCCTTTCCTCTTCTTTCATTACATCTATTTCCTTTCCTCTTCTTTCATTATATTTATTTCCTTTCCTCTTCTTTCATTACATCTATTTCCTTTCCTCTTCATTCATTATATCTATTTCCTTTCCTCTTCTTTCATTACATTTATTTCCTTTCCTCTTCTTTCATTACATCTATTTCCTTTCCTCTTCTTTCATTACATCTATTTCCTTTCCTCTTCTTTCATTATATTTATTTCCTTTCCTCTTCATTCATTACATCTATTTCCTTTCCTTTTCTTTCATTACATCTATTTCCTTTCCTCTTCATTCATTACATCTATTTCCTTTCCTCTTCATTCATTACATCTATTTCCTTTCCTCTTCTTTCATTATATTTATTTCCTTTCCTCTTCATTCATTACATCTATTTCCTTTCCTCTTCTTTCATTACATTTATTTCCTTTCCTCTTCATTCATTACATCTATTTCCTTTCCTCTTCTTTCATTACATTTATTTCCTTTCCTCTTCATTCATTACATCTATTTCCTTTCCTCTTCTTTCATTACATCTATTTCCTTTCCTCTTCATTCATTACATCTATTTCCTTTCCTCTTCTTTCATTACATCTATTTCTTTTCCTCTTCATTCATTACATCTATTTCCTTTCCTCTTCTTTCATTACATCTATTTCCTTTCCTCTTCATTCATTATATCTATTTCCTTTCCTCTTCTTTCATTACATCTATTTCTTTTCCTCTTCATTCATTACATCTATTTCCTTTCCTCTTCATTCATTACATCTATTTCCTTTCCTCTTCTTTCATTACATCTATTTCCTTTCCTCTTCATTCATTACATCTATTTCCTTTCCTCTTCTTTCATTACATCTATTTCCTTTCCTTTTCTTTCATTACATCTATTTCCTTTCCTCTTCATTCATTACATCTATTTCCTTTCCTCTTCTTTCATTACATCTATTTCCTTTCCTCTTCTTTCATTACATCTATTTCCTTTCCTCTTCTTTCATTACATCTATTTCCTTTCCTCTTCATTCATTACATCTATTTCCTTTCCTCTTCTTTCATTACATCTATTTCTTTTCCTCTTCATTCATTACATCTATTTCCTTTCCTCTTCATTCATTACATCTATTTCCTTTCCTCTTCTTTCATTACATCTATTTCTTTTCCTTTTCTTTCATTACATCTATTTCCTTTCCTCTTCATTCATTACATCTATTTCCTTTCCACTTCTTTCATTACATCTATTTCCTTTCCTCTTCATTCATTACATCTATTTCCTTTCCTTTTCTTTCATTAAATCTATTTCCTTTCCTCTTCTTTCATTACATCTATTTCCTTTCCTCTTCATTCATTACATCTATTTCCTTTCCTCTTCTTTCATTACATCTATTTCCTTTCCTTTTCTTTCATTAAATCTATTTCCTTTCCTCTTCATTCATTACATCTATTTCCTTTCCTCTTCATTCATTACATCTATTTCCTTTCCTCTTCTTTCATTACATCTATTTCCTTTCCTCTTCTTTCATTACATCTATTTCCTTTCCTTTTCTTTCATTAAATCTATTTCCTTTCCTCTTCATTCATTACATCTATTTCCTTTCCACTTCTTTCATTACATCTATTTCCTTTCCTCTTCATTCATTACATCTATTTCCTTTCCTCTTCTTTCATTACATCTATTTCCTTTCCTCTTCATTCATTACATCTATTTCCTTTCCTCTTCTTTCATTACATCTATTTCCTTTCCTCTTCATTCATTACATCTATTTCCTTTCCTCTTCTTTCATTACATCTATTTCCTTTCCTCTTCTTTCATTACATCTATTTCCTTTCCTCTTCATTCATTACATCTATTTCCTTTCCTCTTTTTTCATTACATCTATTTCCTTTCCTCTTCTTTCATTACATCTATTTCCTTTCCTCTTCTTTCATTACATCTATTTCCTTTCCTCTTCATTCATTACATCTATTTCCTTTCCTCTTCTTTCATTACATCTATTTCCTTTCCTCTTCATTCATTACATCTATTTCCTTTCCTCTTCTTTCATTACATCTATTTCCTTTCCTCTTCATTCATTACATCTATTTCCTTTCCTCTTCTTTCATTACATCTATTTCCTTTCCTCTTCATTCATTACATCTATTTCCTTTCCTCTTCTTTCATTACATCTATTTCCTTTCCTTTTCTTTCATTAAATCTATTTCCTTTCCTCTTCATTCATTACATCTATTTCCTTTCCTCTTCATTCATTACATCTATTTCCTTTCCTCTTCTTTCATTACATCTATTTCCTTTCCTCTTCTTTCATTACATCTATTTCCTTTCCTTTTCTTTCATTAAATCTATTTCCTTTCCTCTTCATTCATTACATCTATTTCCTTTCCACTTCTTTCATTACATCTATTTCCTTTCCTCTTCATTCATTACATCTATTTCCTTTCCTCTTCTTTCATTACATCTATTTCCTTTCCTCTTCATTCATTACATCTATTTCCTTTCCTCTTCTTTCATTACATCTATTTCCTTTCCTCTTCATTCATTACATCTATTTCCTTTCCTCTTCTTTCATTACATCTATTTCCTTTCCTCTTCATTCATTACATCTATTTCCTTTCCTCTTCTTTCATTACATCTATTTCCTTTCCTCTTCTTTCATTACATCTATTTCCTTTCCTCTTCTTTCATTACATCTATTTCCTTTCCTCTTCATTCATTACATCTATTTCCTTTCCTCTTCATTCATTACATCTATTTCCTTTCCTCTTCTTTCATTACATCTATTTCCTTTCCTCTTCATTCATTACATCTATTTCCTTTCCTCTTCTTTCATTACATCTATTTCCTTTCCTCTTCTTTCATTACATCTATTTCCTTTCCTCTTCTTTCATTACATCTATTTCCTTTCCTCTTCTTTCATTATATCTTTTTTCTCTGTCTGTATGTTTTCATTTTCTTTCTTTTACTTTCTACTCTTTCTATCGTTCCGTCAGCCACTCTATCGTTGTTTAAATCTTTCTATCTCTTTCAGACTCTCTCTCTCTCTCTTTATGTCTATTTTCTTTAATCTATTTCATTTTTCACTCTCTCTCTCTCTCTCTCTCTCTCTCTCTCTCTCTCTCTCTCTCTCTGTCTTTGTCAATCTTTGATTTTTTTTCACACATTCTCTCTTTATCATTTTTTACTCATTTTAACTTTCGCTCTTTTCCCAGTTTCTCTTCTTTTTCTTCTTTTTCTTCTTTTTTTTTCCTTCCCTTATTCATTGTTTTTACTTTTTTTTTATTTTTTAGCTTTTCTTTATCGTTCATTATTTCTTCATCATACTCATACTTTTTTCCTCTTCCTCTCTGAATACTACTCTTTTTATTTTCATTCCTTTTCTTTTTCATTCTTCTCTCTTCCTTTTTGACTCTTTTTCCCCATTCTTTGTTTCTCTTTTACATTCTTTTTGTTCCTTCATCTTGCTCTCTCTTTCTTTCTTTCTCCATATATATTTTTTCTTCTTTTTTCTCTTTTGCTTTTGCATCTCTCTCTCTCTCTCACACACACACACGGACACACACACATGCGCACACACACATTTCCTACCATTATCAATTTAAAATAATGCTTTGAATATTATAGAAAACTGACTCCAAATCGATAGACACCGAAAGATACAATGAAAACCTACATAGCCAGGAAAGAACGAAGAGACGAGTCAAAAAATCATCTCATTGTCTATATATTCGTAGATATGAGAAAGTGCTTCATGCGACGTTTATTCGTGAAGAGATTTCAGAAAGAAATAATTGTGTTATGCAGAGCTGAAAAGATGCTTGCAGAGTCACTTGACGCCATGTTCTTCGAAGATGATAGTTATTCGCGCCTGTACCAATGGGACAAAGTTACCAATCGCGATTGTGACTACGTGGAAAAGTCGTATACTAGTAATACAAGATAGATGTAGTTCTTATTTTCTTTAAAACTTTCTCATTATTCACAAAAAAAAGTGTCATAATTGTGCTGGTAATATATACTCAAAATTTGAATTGCCTAGTAACAAAAATGTAGAGAAGGCGGGAATGTGTAACGGACAACGGCTCGCTAATGGGAATTGGCGAGCAATGTTCAAATTCAAGGTTAATCTGTTGTGTTCACTTTCAGATTATTTCCCTTTTAAAAATAAACATAAATCTGTTTATTCACCCCAGTTATGGGTTAAATAACATGATAAACAATGTTCTCTAGCTTTAGATAACAACCAATCTAAGAGAAATTTAATCAAGCCGTGTCGAAGACATCGGGAAATGGCTCCATTAACTTTCCCAGGAAATCATGGCACTTCACCTCCTAATAAATAAAAATCTATAGAGAGACATGGTCTCCCACGTCTTGAAGAAACATGGCATTATACAAATAAATTGGCTCAGTAAATGTTGGTACCGTACTTTTCAGGCATGTCTTCTCAAATTTGTTAGTTTTTACATTAGAATATGCGTGTAATTTTTGTTGTTGTTGCTGTGTTCGGTTTGTTTTCACAGAAATATTCCCACTGCATTCACCAAGACTAGGCACTTTTTTTTAATGTAGACCTTTTTGTTTTCGCAAGAGAAAATATAGAACAAGATACTTGAACAAAAAAAAAAATCATGAATGTTATTGTTTTCTTAGAAACGCGATGTGACGTTGAATTTAAAGAACGGGTTTGTCAATGAGGAAAGGGGCTCATAATTAGACTGAATAACGCAGTGCATGGAAATTGTCATGTGATGTATGATTGTGAACATTGATTGGCTGACACGTTTCTAGTGCATCGTGACATCACAACGAGAGAAGGCGAGGTCACCAGAGAATGGAATTGGTAACCCCGACAAAAAATGCAACAAGCAGTAGCATATATTTTCATACGTACAAACGTTCGCATCAACCTGAGACTGCCAAATGTCATGGGACCTGTCACACGGTGTGATTGTAAAAAAGGGGTCTATTTTTGCAAATTTCAAACTAATCTCAAACTCAATCTCTCTTTCTTTCTCACGCGCGCACACACGCGCCATTTCTGCTTCTCTTAGGCATACTTTTTCTCTTTTTTTTTTTAACAAAATCCCTATTCTGAAGTTTTCTAATACTTCATATTTTGACTTAGTTCTTAAGAAGAAAAAAGCCAAACGAAAAATGGGACTAAAAAGATTATGTCGCGCCAATCTGTCTACCTTCAAATTCAACCATTAAGTATTTTCTTATTCCTAGGCAACAAGGGATTCTAGTGGCGTAACGGTTATCGGCAACGAAAATGGTAACAGCCAGCCGGTTTCAATTCCATGTAAAATAGTTTATCTCTCACACATGCACAGATATCATCTCTCTCTCTCACTCTTCTACCTCCCCCCTCTCTCACTTGCATAGTACACTTAGTTTTAGTCTCTTTCCTTAATTCCGCTCAAACAGACACACATACACATACATATGTATATACAATAATATATTACACATACGTACATATACAACATCATATATACATATATGCATGCCTCTATACACATACACTGTTTATTTGTCCTTTCACTAAGGGCAGTAGAAAAAGACTTGCAATACATATGACTCATGAATTTCATGCAAAACGCAATCTTCAGGTGCTGATTTTGAACTGACCGTAACGTAAATTGAATTTAAAAACTTATATCTGTTTACCGTCATGCTGTCATAATTAAATATATTTATTAATACATACATATATACATACACACACACACGCACATATATATATATATGTGTGTGTGTGTGTGTGTGTGTGTGTGTGTGTGTGTGTGTGCGTATGTATGTAGATATATGTGTATAAAAACTTTATCAAAGTAAATGCCATTTATCTTGTTAAAGTCCCTCAGAGGAGAAACGCGCCGACTAAGATATTGTCTTTTTACATATATACTCTCTGAAATTTTTACATATATATATATATATATATATATATTGTGGCAAAGTCTATTTCCCTTTCTCTCTATAGATATACTTACTCATTTATGCAAAATTATTATTTACGCAGATTATATATGTGTGTGCGCTTGTGTATGTGTATTTCTCTGGATATTCGAGTGTATATCTACATATGTGTGTGTGCATAAATTTCTCCGTATATTCACCTGTGACTCCCCGCATGTGTATTTCAAATGTAAATAATTTTATTTTAAACTTATTTAAAAACACCTTGCATTTTCATCAATTCAGTTCTTTTTTCTTTTTTTCTAAACTGTTAATTTAGTCTTAGAATGATGTACATGTGCAGTGTTCGTAGTGTAACTTTTCGAGTTACCTTGTCCTATCATCAAGACAAAGTGAAATTTTATGCGTGCGTGATATACATCAGTTTTATATCTCTGTTTTTTCCAAAATGTGTTTTTCTGTCCTATACAAGATATAAGCCTTATGTTGCATGTTGTTAGCTTTTCGCCTTCTTTTTCTTTTTAAGGATTTTATTCATTATTTGAAATATAAATTGTCCAGTGTTTGAGTACTTGCGCTATTTATAAGTTGCTATCAGTATTTGCTATCGTTATATATTGTTGCACTGGTTAACGTGCTATTTATTTAAGAATAGTTCCATTAAGTCGTATATCATCAACTAATATAACAACATAAAGAATCTGACAAATCCTTAATAATGACCGCAAAATATTATGTCATATAAATTATAAAACAACTGCAAATACAAGAAGCAATAACCATAAACAATGATTCTTTATCGATAAAATATTTTCAAATTTTACAGAAAACATATTAAATATATTTCATAAAAGAACGATAAATCGAACTGTCACGTGATAACGCAACGACGCAATATTTTAAAATGCTTTAAATACTTTTAAAATACTCTTTGATAACTTATAAAAATCGAAAATACTCAAACATTGAATGATTTAAATCAAATATGTACCGAAAACCAAGAAAATTGTCTTAAATATAAACAAAATAAATTAACACGTCCTTAAGAAAGAACTTCCGTTGGTCTTTTAACTAAAGTTGTAGTAATATAATGTTTGTCTGTCGGGTACATCTATGTGCAGGGGTTTAACTCGAAGGTGACTATGGAGTGTCCAATTCGGGAACAGCAAATATATATATATATATATATATATATATATATATATATATATATATATATATATATATATATGGTGTATCAAAAATACTTTTATCAACTTTTGGAACAGGTTCCTCACACCAAAACAAGGACAAAAGTACATTTAAACATATGTCCGCAAATCCTTTGTTTTTAAGTTATTAGGTTTAAAAAAAAAAGATTTATGGTAGATGGCTTTGTGCTATATGTAGACTAAGTTATATTTGTCATTCGTGTACACTTGTGGCTATATCTTGAAAATATAACTGTACTAGTGAGTTAACTGAGAAGTGCTCCGTTTCACAATATCAGGATATTCATATCGTGAGCAGACAGATATGGTGTTTACATAAGGCCACGCAACTGGTCATGAACTCGAGACTGTACGGCCGTATCAGATTGCATTTCCAGACTGAAGGCAGCAGTGAATAGAAGAAACTGTTAGCATAGAACTTACGGTTACATCTCTCACTATTTCAACTGTAAAATATTGAAACATTGGCGCTAATTTAGTACTGCGCTTAAATTCCTAAAGTCTAGTTACCATAGAAAGATCATCCTAACAATAACCATGAAAGTATTTATAGAAGCATAAACGTAAGTATAGAGTGTCAAAGAAACTGCTGACTGCTGACAGAAATACAAGGGTTTTCTGGTGATTAATATAACCAGTTCTGCAAAACAACTTTTAAATCAAATGGAAAAATTAAACTGGTTATCAAAATATCTCTCTCTCTCTCTCTCTCTCTCTCTCTCTCTCTCTCTCTCTCTCTCTCTCTCTCTCTGCCGTTTCTCGCAAATCCCTTGTTTCTTTTTTCCATCTTTTATTTATCCGTTTTTATATTTTATCTATTTTACTCTCTCTCTCTCTCTCTCTCTCTCTCTCTCTCTCTCTCTCTCTCTCTATCTATCTATCTATCTATCTATCTTTCTCTCCTTTTCTTTATTGATCTCTTTGGTTTTTTCTCATCATTATCCTCTTTTACCTTGTCACTGTTTCTTTCTATCTTTCTTTCTTCTCTTTCATTCATTCGGTGGATGTGAGGGCTTTATTTTTCACTTATTAATCCTGAGGATGCTCGTTCCCAAAGGCCTTGTTTTCATGTATTCTTGCCTCATTAGGGAATGCTTGTCTTGTGAGTGTTTATATATATATATATATATATATATATATATATATATATATATATATATATATAAGGTACTCTTCTCTCCAAAAGTTTGTTGAAATATTCTTCTCAAGCGACAAAATGCGGCTTTATGTTCGCCTCATTAAGTGAGATTTCATTGACAAAATAGGAAACAATTCCTGGTTGTTATTTTACCCATATAGATGTTAACGTGCCAGAGAATCGCGCTTGTATTCAGGACAATTGAAAACATTAGCATACTGCGTGCTGTGCTCATCCTCAATGTCAATGACAAGACACCCTCCCCTACATTTATTCGGTCGGTAGCCAGAGAAACCTAAAGGAGTTTTTTTTTTGTTTTTTTTCGACGATTTTTGTTAAAAGAAAAATTGAACGTGGGAAAAAATGAACGTTGTAGATTTTTCTGAAGATTATTTTTACAAAAATAAAAGTGGGGGAAAGAAACGCTATAACGGACTTTTTAATTCGTTATCTATTAGTTCTGCTATAACAGATAAGATGGTTTTATACCAAGCTACCAAGTACAGACGACCTGCCCGTCTGTCTTTAAAACTCTGTGTTCGATATCTTATTTTTTTTTTTATGGAATCGAACACCGACCTCTGACGCATGAAAGAAATATGTAACTGTATAAAAGTAAACTTTTTGAATCTGATTTTTTGCAAGTGGATCAAATTTAAAAGCGATTTGTCTGAGGTTGTTGCTAATGAGAACAATTAGTTTGAATTGAATTCACAAAAAATTATTGACTAGAGAATAAAATAACTCTTAATTTGAAATTAAAGCCCATTTTGTACTCATAGTGAATTCAAAAGGAAAACTGCAAAATCTGTTAGACAAAATAACACAGGAAAGCGAGAAGAATGGACTAACTATAAAATGATATAATTTATGGTCATCAGCAGGAAACACAGAGGTGTTATCAGATTGCTTACATCAAATCAAGCAGAAACAGAAATTGAGCTATTTGGGTAGAGTGTCTATATTTCTGAGATGAAGTATTGTGACGATTTACACGATTTCTATTGTTCGAGCTGTTGTCCTCATATTTGTTGCCATATTCATGACATTTCAGTCCTTGTACGCTCCCCAAGGACAAATGGCCCAGTGGATAAAAGTGTTGGTTGAAGTAATCCAGTGACTTGACCCAAAGAGTTGTGACCTGGCCGCAACAGAGTTGAATAAAAACTTGGAGAGTTGAGTTACTAAAAGGGAAATAACTGAAACTGAAATATCCGGAAGAGGCATGGCATGTGGAACTAGAACACGATGGACGAAATAAGGGTTTCGATTCGAAATTCTAACCACCTGAAGAAGGCCGGAGCGTACAACGGCCGAAACCTCGTGAATATGACAAAGATGAGGACAACAGCCCGAACAATGTAAAATGACGGAAAAATGTGATACAGAAATTCGAAGGAACATCAAAAAAGAGAAAAAAGGCTTCCGGAAATTAAACAAAGTAATAAGAAACAAGAAAATCTTCTTACAAGCAAGGAAAAGTGTGCTGAATTGTTATGTAATATTTATTCTTGTATACAGCAGCGAATGTTGGGCAGTTTTCTTACGGATGAAGAAGAAACTCAAAACGATAAAGATGTAACTCTACAGAAGGATGAAAATACCATAGACAAAACATACGAGAAAGGAGGAGGCTTTTAAAAGAGTGGAACCCAAAAAGGCACTTATACGTAAATCACAAAGAGTCAGTTGAAATATGAGACATTATGAGGAAAGAAAGCTTGGAAAATTTAATACTCACAGGGTATACTGAAATCTAAACGAGCAGAGTGAAACAACGAATAACCTACCTAGTGAGTTTGAGTGAATGGATTGCAGTGCTTATATAAAGGCGGGTGGTAAAAGGGACAGGAAATAGTGGAGAGACATGATCGCTCACACCTTGAATGTACACGACACTTAAAATAAAATAAAAACAATGGATCACATATGAATCTTTGTAAAATTTGAAGAACTAATAATTTTGTAATAATGCCTGTCTTCTTTTGTTTGTGTAGGTTTTAATTCACTCTGATCGGTATCCATGTGTTCAAATTTATACATTATATATATATATATATATGTGTGTGTGTGTGTGTGTGTGTGTGTGTGTGTGTGTGTGTGTGTGTGTGTGTGTGTGTTTGTGCGCGCGCGCCGTAAGGTTTATCTCTGCATCATGTTGTTGAAATGTGTATGTTGCCTCGAGACACTTCTCCCCAAATGCTTTGAAAAACGCAACAGATGAACACTCTTTTTATTATTAATGGCAATGGTAATATTAGCCGTTTCCTTATAAGAAAACTGTTAAATAGGAATAAAGTGTCGCTGCCGACACTTGAGTTTAAACATTGATCGCCAGCGAGCAAACACAGGCGACCCCATTGTTGAATTAAGTAGATCACGTGACTATGAAACACATGGTATCTAAACGATCGCTATTTCTAGCCTAACCTCTAATACTATAGGAACCGCTATTCTCTACTTTATTCACTATACTATTTCTCTATTCGGATCACTATATGGATTACTATTTAGACGAGTATTATCGAGCGAGTACTATTAATGCGAGTGTTATTCGAAAGCGTCTGACACCAGTATTGTTCAACGGCGTTACTATAGTTGTATCTGCGATTACAAAGTCTCTACTACAACGAGAATTACGAAAGTGACAACGAGTATTTGTTGACATTACAAAAGAAACATTCAACATTCATTGGCCGTTCAGTTAATGCTACTTTTGGTTAAAATCTGTAGAATCTTTCTATTAAAACACTTTTTTAGGAAAATAGGTTTCTCAAGTCCAGTCCTTGCTAATCCTTCAGTACTGACGGAACTTTCCTTCCTAACCTGATGTTTGAAGTTTTGTCTAACGTCAACATCTTGATCTTCGAGTTACATGTGCTATTCATTTTAGTTTTAGCATCAAGTGATGTCATTTCTGTTATTTAGAAAAATTCTTTGTCATTCTGAAGCACCAGTCCACAAGGTTCGCAGAAGTTTGGTCTCTCTAAGACTCGCAGGTTTCATTCGTGCGAACCCATTTTTAACCAGTAATCTGAGAAAGCAGTTGCATACACCCTCGAGAGATTAGATATTCCTTCAAGAACATTCATTCATCTTTTTCAAGGCCCCTTATTGATCAAACTGAACAGTGAAATTATTCTTTTATTCTGCTGTGTGACCCACATGTATACAAACACACTCTCTCTCTTTCTCTCTCTATCTCTCTCTGACAAACACATACACACACACACACATTCATATATATATATATAATTAAAAACAGCATGTACTTAAAAAAAATGTATCTATAAAAATAACGTATAAACAGAAAA
>OZ010586.1:2267888-2376615 GCA_963932145.1 Acanthosepion lycidas
CTGGATTGTCTCACTAGTCATATATGTATATATATATACCCAAAAAACCGTAACACACCGTACCTTATATATATATATATATATATATATATATATATATATATATATATATATATATATATAAAGAAATATAGTCTTAAGGTGTGCTATATTTATGGAATAAAGTGCTCAATATCAGAGATAGAGCGTGTGTAAATATAAAAGTGAACATAGAAGTCAACACTTAGAGGCGACAGTCTGTTTCATGCTATATGCAATCGTCAGGCCTGACGATTGCATATAGCATGAAACAGACTGTCGCCTCTAAGTGTTGACTTCTATGTTCACTTTTATATTTATATATATATATATATATATATATCGTTTGATAACATTTTTTTTTTGTATTTAAAACAGCCGAAAACATTTCAATATTTGTCACTGCGCAAATATTTTACAAACAAAAAGAAAAATGTTTTTAAGTTGTCATTTCATTTTGGCTAAAGAAAAGTGCTATTTTAATTCGCAACTGACCTTTGGTCAACTCCAATGAACATTGGAGATGAACACAACCTATACTACACGCTTTTCTACCGAATTTAATTTGTTCCCAATTCACCAATGTACATTCAATAATAAAAATAAATTGCTTATAACACGGATATAAAGTATCGAAAAGTGATTCCAACTTTAAAGACTTTCGTTGATGTCGGAAACCGAATTTGACTTCATCCGCTCCAACATTTGTAAGGTCAGCAAATATTTGTGTAATTCATAGCAAACTCAATATCTCACTCCATTTGGCTAGAAATTACTTCATTTAAGTAAAAATGCTCTGTTACGCTCTCTGATGACCTCTGCCAAATTTCGAAGTCAGCGTCACATAACTTATTTTACAATCGGATGTGTTCTGTGCCTCCATGCCAACATAGCAAGCTCAATATCCAAATCTAGAAATTGCTTCATTTGGGCAGAAATGACCTGTTATGCTCTACAATGACCTCTGCCGAATTTTGAGGTCAGCGTCACATAACTTATCTCACAATTTGATGTGTTGTGTCTTCATGCCAACATAGCAAGCTCAATATCTCAGTCCATCCATTTTACTAGAAATTGCTTCATTTAACTACAAATGACATGCTTTGCCCTTTTATACCCTATGATGACATCGAAGGTTACCCGAGGGCAATCTCACACATTTATGTAATTAATGACGGCCTTTTCGTCTTCCAAACAAAGCAAAGCAAAAAAAAAAAATTCCGAGTCTCTAGGACTTTTCATTTGGTCATGATCTCTGAACATTCACACTCACACACACACATACACACACATACACGCACACACACACACACATATATATATATATATATATATATATATATATATATATATATATATATATAGACAGACAGACAGACAGACAGAGATACAAGTTTCATTAAATACGACTGAAAAGGTACTGCGGTTAAGTCTTTTATTTCATTTTTCTTGTGTTTATAATTTTCTTCTTTTGTTGATATAAATTGTCTAAATATTTTGTATGTCTGAGCGCTTTCGGCTATACTCTTTGCCACTAGCAAGGATGATTTTATTTTTACTTTTAACAGAATTTTTATGTGTGTATCTAGGATTATAGCAATGATTTATTTTCCAAACACGGTCAGCACATTGTGGCCGTGTTCATAGTGTTGGCTTTTTCTTATTAATAATGCTTCCATTATTTTTAGTCTTTTTTGCATGTGGATGAGGTTATTATATTTGTATTATCAATGAGAATGTTCCGGATAGAGTTTGGTAGGTGTCCATCTGTATTTAAATGACACCTAATTGAGCTGTGGTCGGTGTGATGTAATGTAAGTCTTCTTGTTAGGCAGGCGGTAGTGTATGCAGTATAAATATTTATGAATTTGGATTCATCAGGGACACACTTTCTTAAAGGAGATATGAATTCATAAATATGCCATAAATATGTAAATATTTTCTATTGAGTGAGCTTTATTTGGTACATAGTCATAATCATGAAATATCCAGAAAAAATCGAAAGCAAACTAGTAAATTGTCTGCGAGAAAAGTTATCCAGTTTGTCTGTCTGGATAGATAGATAGATAGATAGATAGATAGATAGATAGATAGATAGAAAAGCGGATAGAGAGGTTGTTATATGCGCATTAGTTTCGTATTTCTTCTTTCTGTCTCTTTCTCTACGCATCTATTATGCTCTCTTTCTCCTTTCCCTTTTCTCTCTATTTTCTTTCTTTCTGTCCTACCCTCACCTCCCTTTTTCGCACGTGTGTATGCATGTGCACGGGTGCATCCTTTGATGCATATAAGTTATCAACAGCCACTGTAATGTAATCCACTTATCCTTCATAGCAATACAAAAAAAAACGACCTGCATCTTTCTGCTCATCTCTTTTCCTCCCCGATCCTGTACCCAACGTAATTCCTCTCCACACAATTTCTCTCTCTCTCTCTCTCTCTCACTTGTTATAACTCTTTCCTCTATTCTACTTTCTATCGCTCTTTCTCCATTTCTATTTGACTACGTGACTAAACACATGTGACTGAACGAGACGGATAGAAGCGATGCTTCCATTGAAAATACAAATGTTTGTTCACACCAAGAATTACACTTTCTTTCTTCGTTTCTATCCCCTTTGCACAAAATATCTTTCTTGCCTTTCTCTTTTTGTTCTCTTACCCTTTTTATCTTTTCCCGCCCTTTCATATCTTCATATTTGTTACATCTCATTCTCTTTTTCTTTTTTTGCCAAAGATGACATTCGTTAGAGAGTGAATACCGTTCTTCCAACAAGGATGCAATGTGAATGTTAAAAAGAAAAAAAAAAGAAAGATTGACAGTAAGTGAGTGAATGGGTGGGTGAGTGAAAGAAAGATTAACAGAGAATGAGTGGGTGAGTGAAAGACAGATTAACAGAGTGAGTAGGTGAGGGAAAGAAAGACAGATTAACAGAGTGAGTAGGTGAGGGAAAGAAAGAAAGTTTAACAGAGAGTTAGTGGGTGAGTGAAAGAAAGAAAGAAAGAAAGAAAGAAAGAAAGAAAGAAAGAAAGAAAGAAAGAAAGAAAATAAGAAAATAACACGATATTTCGAGAGAATTAGAAAAATCATTGGAACAGAAAATTGACAGATGTAACCATTATTACGGGAGCACTTGGAAGAGTAGTACCGATGTTTGTTTTTTTGTGTTTTTTTTTTTTTTAATATTCATTGAAAAATATAAACTAACCAAGATGAGAGCATTGCGATCTTTCGTCTATGGCGAAGGGGTTGTAGTTTAGAGAATAATCCATCACCCACAAGACTACTTAGACGCAGTTGAACACTATCAAGGCTGGAAAGAGAGGAATGAGCAAGAAAAGTAAGGAGATCGGTAACAAAACATCAACATCCACAAGTAGACTGTGTAGAAATATCTGGATCAATTGTCAGAGAATCCAACCGTAACATTTCATCATAGATCTTCAACTAGATCAAGGAAAGCATAAACAAGACACAGTATAATGTAAATGCAGCTTGGGTTTGGGTAGAAACTTAAGCGGAAGTTATATAATAAAAGAACATGGCGAATTAATTCAAAAGAAGTGAACTGTGCAAATGATATGGCTTTAGCCATACAGGCAAATAGTATCACTATTAATCATGAAATTATTATGGATAGTAGAAAAAAAAGGATTCTTTGAGATTTTGAAATTCAAAAGGATCACCCATTCTAAGCCCTGAAGTTAGATATAGTCATTGTAAGCAAATAAAAGAAGACCTGTTAACTAATGTCATCATTCCAGCTAACTACATAATGAAACTGGAAGAGGGTGAAAACCTTGATAAATATCGGAATATTGCCAAAATGGAGATCGTTACTGGTATTTTTTGTTTATTTTTTTTACTGTTTATCACCCCTTTAAGAGTTATTTAAAGCCGAAACATTTTGGATTGTAAGAATAATTCTATTTATTTAGAGAGTAAGTACTGCATTAACAATTATTTGAGAATAACAGTGAAGACTCCAGGTAAAATTCCTACTATTTAACCCATAGCTGGGGTAGGGAGATGGATTCATACCTTTCCCAAGGGTATTTGCACGTAAGTGAATGTGACGAAGCCGACTGAAATTTGAACTTTCCGTACCAAATCCCTGAATAAATTGTTTTTTATGGAGGGGGTCAAATGTACCCATCATTATTGGCATGCTTGAAACAGGAGGAATAACTTCTTTTTTTTTTTTTTTTTTTTTCGCTTTTTCTTTAATAACTGCTTTAGTTCTCGATCGAGATCCTGGCACGCATCTTTTTTTTTTTTTCATTTTTTGACGCTTTCTTTAAGATTTTCTTTAGTTCTCGATCGAAGTCCTGGTGCTCATTTCTTGTTGTTTTTTTTTGCATCTTCTTTTAGTTCTAGAGCGATATCTTGGCACACCTTTTTCTTCTTCCTTTTTCACTTTCTTTAACAACTTCCTTAGTTCTTGCGCAAAGTCCTGATATTCTTCTTTACTATTTTTTTTCTTTTCGCACTTTGTAGTTTGTTGAAGTAACCATGTTCATGAACTTACAGGATCTCATTTGTTTTCAACAACCAGACTCCGTCTTCTTGTTGGGTCTGGGTGATCTGGATGCTTCGCATTAAATTCAACCGTTTTTATTTCATTTATTTATTTAATTTGTTTACATTTTTGGTAAATAAACATTTGCCAAGCAAGTGAAAAGAGTATACAATAATAGCGGTGTCAAATGAATATTTTTTTTTTTTTGGTGAACACGAATGATAAACATTGTCCAAACTCTGATATTACTTGAAAGATTTATGAAGCAAATCCGTCAAAAGAAAGTTTTGGTAACTCTCCATTTTTTCTTCTTTGTTTTTTTTTTTTTTTCAATTTATTTACTCTAGATGTTTTAATTGCTTTTTCAATATTTTAAAATGTTTTTAAAAAATAATAGCGATTAAAATGGATATATTAAAACAACAAAAGGAAAGAATAACATGGAACTTGTAGAAAAAGTGTAATTAACACAACCAGATCTCATCTTAAAATATACAGTAAAATCCTGACAATCTTTTCTTATTTGGAAATTAATGTTTGTCTGAATCCCAGGATTGCAGGGTTTTCCAATGTATATTTTTAAAACAGGATTTGCTCGTGTTTATATAATTTTCTACATGATCTAATCTAAACGTTGCTTTATAGGAAACTTGAAATGAAATTCGCCTCAATACAGCTATGCTTCCTTAGTATTGTTAATATCTATAGCATCATAAACATCTTCCATTTCAAAATGTCGTCTGCTGCAACATTAACATTACCACTGCGGTGAAGTAAAATTTGTCAGATAAAATTGAACGGAAGACGAAACTTTGATCCAGAAATAAAGCAGCGAAGTAGCCGGTGGCAAAGTATATCAAACTCAGTTCCCATTAATACAACGAACATCGCCAAAAATAAAATAAAATAACAAAAAAAGAAAAAGAACTCCTCCATTTTTCTGACAGCTAGGCAGCAAGTAAAAGAGATAGACATAACTAATTCCACAGAAAATAACAAAAAATGCAAAGAAAAACAAATGAATAGTGAAGGGACATTTGAAATTTGAAACTGTCTCCCAAACACGAGGGTAACTATCTTTACATACAGACAGTCATTTGTTTTAAATTTCAGTATCGCTCTTTCGAGTGGTCTGATCTTTGAAGATTCGTTCTCGCTTTCTTTTTATAATGTTTGGATCTTTAGATTTCTTTAAATTTCCCATCATTCAGTGTGAATAGAGAATGTGACGTGCTTGCAAGATTGGTTTCCAATACTGAAACCACTCAAACCAAAACTAAATGTCTTTTATTTCACCGCTTTGTGGGGTAGAAACCATCATTCATAAAGAGAATCTAAAATTAGCGATAAACGACTTGTGACTGAACTTTTAATAATAATAACAACAGCAGGAGAGTATTTCTATCCAGAACTAAGAATTTTCTTGTATTTTTTTAAATGCAAATGCATTGCATGTAATACATTTAGCGATTGCAAGTTGACTATGCAACGGAAAATGTTACTTTATTTATGATTCTTCTTGTGGTCGAAGAGTTAATCGACCCAGAAGTTTGTCATCAAAAACGACAATAATAAAATGGGCTAAATGTAGTTATATTAGGTTGGTGCAAAAATAATGTCGTTTTCTCACATATGTGAGAAAACGACATTATTTTTGCACCAACCTAATAGATTTTTTAAGCTATAATATTATCGTGATTTATTTTCAAGGAAACGTTATAAACGACCGTAAATTGGGACGTACAAGTCGAGTTTTCAAGCCTAAGAAATTTCAAAACTAGAGATCGACTTATACGGCGGGTATAAAATGTAAACCATTACCACCTGACACAAATGTCGGATGAGGGATACTATGTTTTACAATAACATATAATACGTAGCAGTACTATCAAAAATTATCTGGTATAATGTGTAATATACGGCATTAATATTTTATAGGAGTGGATGTTTTACTTTAATGTTTTTTATCAGTAGACCTAACAATTTTTAAATGTTAGCTAAGTTATACTGATACAATTATGCAGTACCTACCGGTGTATGTTGTAGGTTGTTTGCCTACAATAAAAACAAATAAAGAAAGATATTATGATTAGTGTTTCAATATACAAGTAAGTGGTTTGACCTTATGTAGTTTTGACATGGGTTATCGAATACTGTAAACTAACTTCTTTTACCGATAGATGTAAGTTTTGGGCTACTGGTAGCCTACCGTATGTAGACGATAGGTACAAGCCTAACTCAGAATTTTAAGCTAAAAATCTTGTGGACAACTTGCACTCCAGGTCGACTTGTACGACGCAATTTATGGTATTATTAATATTTGCGGCAGGTTTCTTTCATTTTAATTGCAGTTGCTTTCCACTTCAAATACTCAGACCGTTATTCTATATCCAATAGTGAACGAGTCATATTATTAATAATATTTTTACTATTATGAGATGAAACACTGTCAACTATTATACATTTTTGCCTAATATTTTTTTCATCTTACTTTTAGTTTCGCTAGAACAATTACGACTGTGTAGTGAGTTCGATCCTCACTGCGCGCACCATACTTTCGGCCTTGTGCCACGCTTGGAAAATAAATATATATATATGTGTGTGTGTGTGTTAGCGCGCGTGTTTTGTCGTCTGTACAAAATTGAAGTCTCCACTTAAGATGACTTTAAAGAAAGTAACGCATGAGGCAAATAAAAAATGGTGACATTTCTTCTTCGTGTGAAATTTGCCATGTTTACTTGCCGAGGCGGTGGAACCTGATCGCCTCTGTCGATAACTAGCGTGTGTGTGTGTTCTATCTAAATTCCTTGCGCGTCATCAAGAAGAGCAGATGCATCATTGTACCTTTGTTTTGTTTTGTTGCCTTTCTTTCGCGGGAAGGGAAACGCCGTCTTTGAGATGCGTGAGTGCGATTCCTTAAAATAAATACCAACCAAATTCAAAGATATAAATCTTTCTACACAGAAAACTTTATTTGCATATATAATTCTGTACTTTTCTATATTCCACTGTCTTGATAGATAGATAGATAGATAGATAGATAGATAGATAGATAATGAAAAGTGTGAATTAGAGAGAAAATGATAACTAGATTTGAAGGGATTCAAACAGAGAGAGACATAGCTATAAAGAGATTAGATAGATAGATAGATAGATAGATAGATAGATAGATAGATAGATAGATAATCAAATGATGAGCGAAGTAAAACGGGGGTTGGGTAAATGCGTGAGAGAATTTAACGAGGAAGATAGAAGGTAAAAGGGCGAAAAAAAAAACGAATTCGGGGCAAAAGAAAAGAAATCCTGCTGTTGGCTTTTATTTGCCAGCTGCTCAGGGAGTCAGTCTGTCAGGCCAAATAAATTGGAACATTGCACAACCACATGTCGACTTTGTTAAGCGGTTGATAAAGTCAAGTATTTCAACGTCCCAATTCGTTGATAGACAGAAATATAGCGACAACTGAAGCAGGCACGAAACTTCGGAAATAACCAGAGTAATAGTTCACAAGACAATTTCAGTCAATAATCTTAAAATGCCTCCAAGACGTCGGCGATCTTAGCTCTCTTCAATGCTGATCCTTTGCACCTCTAAACAGTGTTTGTCCCTTTATTATACACGCCCCCACACCATTGATAAAGTCGAAATCTCTGAAACACATAATGAGGAAAGAAAGCTTGGAGAAATTGACACTGACAGGATATATCGAAAGCTGAAGGAAAAAAGATCAGTGAATTGGAAGGGTAATAAAATAAAATAAACATTGCTAAGAGTTATAAATGAGAGGAAGTTGTGGAGAGCCATGATCGCCTACACCCTGAAGAGACACGGCACGTAAAAGAAAAAGTTCGTCAACATAAAAACTTCTCCTTAGATTCCCCCAACATTGCACAAAACATGACGCAGCTAAAATTTTCACCTCATATATATATATATATATATATATATATATATATATATATATATATATATATATATAACAGCAAAATTGCCCATATATATAACAGCAAAATTGTCCATTTGTTAAATTAAGCTTTGAATAGTTGTATCTTAGAAATTATTAAAGATACCTAACTGGAATTCTCCGAAGTTTTTATAACACTATTGGAGTCTACTTTGAGAATATGTGATTGCTCTCTAAGCTGAACAGATGAATTGTGAGGAAATCGAGCCTAGACGAAAATGGCATGTTCATTAATTAATGATAGCTAAGGAGCGGAAGCTTCTGAAGGATTGAAGTAAAGTTCAAATATAAATATACTATTCCAGGATCATTTTCCAACTTATTCAAGATGATCTTCGCCTTCTCTAACATTCTAATTATCTGTCCTGGAGTAACAAGGTGCCTCACAGATTCCACGAACGATTTCATTTTAAAGTTGTTTTTTTTTTTACTGCTCTTTGGACTGTCATAGCTGAAACTCCTCTCTCTCCTCTCGTGCCAAATGTCTTATGAAATGATTTGGATTTTTTTTAATTGATCTCTTTAGCTCTAAGTTGAAATGATGATCCTTCTTCCTGTTGTGAATTCCTGATTCAGTTTTCCTCTCTACTGTTCTCTCTTTTTTAAACTTATCCACCGTTCTCTTGATAGTTCCTGAATGGAATTTGAAGATGAATGTTGGTACCATTACTGCAGGTCTGAATGATCTTTTTCCTCGCACCATTGCTCAGTTGTAAAAAACAGTGCCTCTGACACAAAAGGATTTCAACCCGTTCTCTTTTTAGCAGAATAATTCAAACTTACGACAAATGGTGTCAAAATGGCTAAACGTTTTATCTGAAAACTTGGAAAAAAGAAATTCAATTAATTTAGTGTTAGATATTAAACATTTCGCAGGATTGATAATTATGCAGTTACACGATTTAGACAACCTTGCTGTTACACCCGGTACACACACACACACACACACACACACACACACACACACACACACACATATATATATATATATATATATATATATATATATATATATATATTTGTCTCTGTGTGTGTGTGTGTGTGTGGTGTTTTGACTGGATTAGTTGTTCCGAACAGACAACGACTTGCTTTGAAATGCACCTTCTACGCAAAAAAAAACAAACTTAAGAATGTTTAATCAAACTTAAGAATGTTTGCCAGAAGCGTGACGAAGCATATCGTATCAGCAGTAGATCTGCCGAGTCTGGCCCAATGCTTGATGCAAGCAAGTCGTTGCTCGAATATTTCAGCCATTGTAAAGACTGCAGAGCCATTCTAACACGCTTCTTGAAAATGCCGCATAATAAGTGAATGCTAGTTGATAGCATAAAGCATATTGCTAGTCTGACCCTGTATATTTTCGCCAAAATCTTTGCGAAAATCATTATTCACTAAAATCTCTCACCAAAATATTACTCGCTAAAACAGATCGAGACTTAACATTAGAAACGAATTTCTAAAAGAAATGCTACTTTAACTGTTCACGGTTAACATCATTCTGAAATTGCATGGCCCAACCTTATTCATTAAATTCATAATACCATCTTTGTCTAGCCGGATAATCTGCTATTTGCGTTAAGACAGCGGGCAAAGCAGCAGGCAAGTATAATACACAAGGTGTTCAAGGAAAATGTGTACATTGAATAATCTATTCATCTGTTAAAGTTTCCATAGTCTCGCCGAAACTTTCCCACATCTCCCGAACTCACTGAAAAAAATATTTTAAAAATACCCATTTTCTAACTTTTTTTTTTAAGGAAGCTACTTCGGTCCCCTATCGACACGGAACGGCTAGCTAATTCCAAATTCCGGTTTAGTCTTTTGCGTTTAGTTTCAAACAAATTCCCTTAAGAAAAAAATGAATCCATATCTTCTAACTCAACCCCATCCCACCCAACTATAGGTTAAGCCACAGTGTCGATTGGGCTCCCTCAACTTGAGTAGCAAGAGACATACAACTTCGAATTCAAAAACCGTGAAGAAGGCAACAGAAAACATTACACTATTTTCAAGATAAATCACAGATAATAAAGAAAAGGAATCTGTGAAGAGCCATGATCATATACCTCCTGAAGGGAGAAGAAATTCGCGCCTTAAATTCCATGAGCTTTTTCGGTAGCACCTCCGGCACACCAGTTGGATGCCCTTTTTTTATTATTTCAGTGTTAGAAGCCAAGTAGAAATCAGTATTTTGAATGCAAGTCAACTAGGCCTTTGCCACTTTATAAATTGGTGCAACATATTCGTTTCGCATTCTCTTGCGTTTTACTCATAATTTTATTACTTGTACGTAGGAGGTCGAACCTGAATGAAAGACATACATACCTACGTGTAGACATACACGAGTGAATACCTATCATTTTGTTAAACTGTACAAAAACATTGATATGTCATCTAAAGAAAAAACAAAATGTCAGCCAGATGCTTTAATGTCGCGTCATACGGATTAAAAATAGTGGCAGCTGATTAACATCTTGGTTCTGTAGATAAGTGCATCACCTGCTCTGTTTTTCTTTATTTCCCGCCTAGCCAGCCTAGTGATTGGCATAGTAACGTATTTACTACGTACGCTAGCTATCGGTGCTGAAATTCAAGGAAAGGATAATGTCTTCTAGATCTTTTTACATTAATGCAGGTGTCCCCCGGGATCTATCCTTGGAGGTACATTGTTCCTAATTTTCATCAACGGCCTTCCTGATGTCATCATTTCTCAACTCGTTATCTATGCCGATGACACAACTATTTCCTCAGATTTACTATTAGTAAATCTGATCGGTTCGATAAGGTCAAATTGGCAAACAAAATGACTTACAATCCATTGTTAACTGGGGCAAGAAATGGCTTGTTAGTTTTAACCCTCCCAAAACGAAGCTGCTCCCTTTTAATCGTCTGATAAAACCCTTTTTGCCTTCCCTCATCATGGCTGATTCTGACCTCCAGAAGCGTTACTTATTGTACCTTCTCAGGCTAATATTTAATCACCTGCTAGTCTTACTGCTGGGAAAGTTACTTCACTGTGTCATGCTAGACAATTTTTCTCGACAGAATCTATCTTTTATATTTAAAAGTCATTGCTTTGAATATTTGCTGCCACATCTGGTCCGGTGAGGGTCTTGATAAAATACAAAGTAGAATTTGCAATGTGCTTGGTCTTAACCTGGCATCTTGGCTACAATTACTTTCCCACCGACATAATGTTGTTTCTCTGTACCTTTTCTATAAATATTTCCATGCTAACTGTTCTGATCATATTCTCTCTTTGGTACCTAGACTTTATGAATTTAAGTACAGTACTAGATTAGCGGCAAGGTCTCATCATTTTACAATTGAAAGGAATACGATGTAACCGTAAAGTTATATGCTAACATTTTACTCTCTCGCATTTCTCGCTTATGTAACTCACTTCCGGTTACTTGTTTTCCATTTTCAAAACATTGAAATGCAAAACGTCAAACGTTATCTTCTGTCTCCTGAATTCTTATTCTTTTATTGTCCTCTCTCCTTATTAATGTTTTCGTTTTTTCTCATATTCTCTCACATTCAGTAGCCCCCTTGCATCTTAGTGGCATTGTGGCCTTGCTTAGGGGTGGAATGATTAAAAAAATAATACTGAATTTAAAGGCAAGCAAACATTTCATATTTGGAAAAAGATATGCTTCTATGCCCCCTTTTATATAATTCTCGACAAATCTAATTTCTTTTTCCGTAAATTGTTATGACTTCTTAAGAAAGAACTGGTTTCCTTCTCGGCAATTTGAAATTCTAAGTTTTCCTTCTCTTTCCACCCCAAAAAGAAGAAGTTAAAATTCCTTGGGTACATAATGAGGAGGAAGGCTTGGAGAATTTGACATTCACTGGACATATTGATGACAAAAGGGACAGAGGAAAACTTCGAATAAACTACTTAACGAGCTTGGCAGACCAGGAATTAGGTTGAATAGCAAAAAGACAGTTACTAAGAGCTACAAAGGATAAAATGTCGTGGAGGACCATAATCGTACACATCCTGAAAGAACACGGTAGATAAAAGGAGAATTGACTCGTTTTCCATTACACTGATTTAATATATATGTGCAGTTTTTGACATCGAAATATTAACCAAATAAATTATTTTCTTTTTAATATTCATAGAAATATGTTATTCGGTTTTATTTTACACTTAGATACGACATTTCTCTTTTAAAATTACGTGCAACGGTTCGACAGCATCACTGACTGCATTGTACTACTTAGCTTGTAGTAATAAAACCGGGATGTGAATTCAATGTGGGGGCTTAAGGGCAAGTGTGGAGCATGGTGGTAATACAGAAGGTAATCCGTAAGTACTGGTGGTTATGAGAGGCTGATGAAGCAAATTGACCCACTTGGAAGGCAACAGGAGAGGGAATTGAGACACAGAGAGAGAGATAGGATTAAAATGGGGTTAATCTTTCTTTTTCCTTTTTATTTTTTGTTTCTTTGTAATGTAAAAGAGTTCATTTTCTCACTCTCGCTCTCTCTATATATCTCTGCAGGAAAACACTGAAACAAATGTCATCTCCGTATTACTTCAAGATGATGACTACTTATTAAACGAATATTTGAAATAAAATCTGAACTAATGTATATAAGATAATTAATAATGTGCTTTTACGAATGAAACTTTTCTTAAGTGAATATCAAATATGGCACCCGCCGTGTGCCAGTGTGCAGCAATCTTCACTATCTTTTTAATCATGTCACCCCATGCAAGACAGTGAATCCACTAAGACACAAAGGATTATTGAGTGTGGAAGAACAAGAAAAAATTGAGAAACATTATGGAGCGAGAAGAATAGAAAACTAATCAAGACAGTAGATGGCGATTGACATTACATTTAAATTTTTGAAGATCAAAATTCACTGGAAAGCATGGAGCCGGAAAAGAGTTCCACATACGAGAAATGAGAGAGAAAAAAAAAACTGTCAGCATATAACTTACGTTTATATCTAGTCAATTTAACTGTAAATTGATGAGAACTTGCAGCCAATCTAGTACTGCGTTTAAATTCATAAATTCTAGGTTACCATAGCGAAGAGTTCATCTGAACAATTACCATGAAAGTATTTATAGAAAAGACACAGGGAAACTATATTACGGCGATGGGAAAGTGACTGAAACCGAGATGCCAGGTCAGGACCAATAATATTGCTGATTCTTTGGATTCAAGAATCCCTAAATATACAACGGGAGAACCAGTGGCAGCATTATTCAAAGCATGGACGAATGGCAGACTTATAAATATGCAAGATAGATCCTGGAGTGAAAAATTATCTAGCAGGATACAATAACCCGGCTTTCTTAGTAGCAGACCTAGCAATATATTCAATATAGTCTTTTCACTTGGGGCTTATTACCAATGCAGTGAGTTAGATGTCGACTGGATGACCTGATCCCAGGATCCCGTACTAGACTAAGCTAAACCGAGTACGTAACATATAGGCCTTGATGAGGCTGGTCGCACAGATCAGTAATACAGAATTTGATCGTCATTCCATTATTCCTGTAATGTCTGCTACAAATATGGGACTATAGAGTAACTTGATGCTTTTTTTAATACTAAAGTCTGCCCAATAGAATGATCAACAGCCACTCATTGTAAAGAGTTAGTGAATAAGATTGTGGTAAAGGAGATAAAAGGAAGTGAAGGTTATGAGGATAGGAAGGATATATAACGATTGACCCTTGACTTGAAGAGGTTAATATCGTTGTATTCATGGCGGCATTCACGCGAGAGTTTGTTCCAAAAAGTAGCAGTTCCCACGGAAAAATCTGTAACTTCCTCCTTACAAATGGAATACGGGGGAAATGTGGATGATTCGACTCTTTGGAAAGCTCAGAGGATTAACCTTTATTAACCTTTCATAGAACAATAGCCAGATTCGTATGCCATTGTCAAAGAGATAGATCATCATTGTAGACTCTACTGGCTTAACTTTGACTGAGCTACTTTTCATAGTACCAAGTTTGAAGGTCATTGCCAGAGCGATAGATCACCAATGTACTCTTCTTCTTCTTCTTCTTCTTCTTCTTCTTTGTACCGCGGCCCTTTAGGATATGAACGATTATGGCTCTCCAAATTTCCTTATGTCTTGGAGCATTTAGCAGTATTTCACCCTTTGCTAAAGCTCTCGTCCCCTATTCCGCCATCCACCCACACAAGCTCGTCACAAGCTGCTTACCGCTAACTATCTTGCCCTGTGAGTGCTAAGTTTTCCAAGCCGTCCTTCCTCATTATATGTCCAAGGAATTTCAGCTTTTTCTTCCTGATTCTGAGTAGAAGTTTTCTTTTTGCTGCTATTTGCTTTAAAACTTCGTTGCTTCTCATTATCTTCCTGTAGAACCTCCAGTTTTATCTTCATTTGTGGGTAGATTGTCCAGCATTCACTGCCATAGAAGAGAATGAATATTACATAGCAAACCTGCGTTCTTTTTTATTACTAGAAAAATTGGCTTGAATTTGCGGCAGATGTTACTGAACATAGTAAATCTCAACTAATTTATACTTTTAGTCGAGTGGCAGCCATGTTTGATCATCACTGTGTACTCAGCCTTTCGACTCTATTAGTCTAAACATACTAAATGTCTACTTGGGCGCTTGTCAGCAGGTTCACCAAGAGAGTTCAATTTTATCTGGTTTTCCACTATATTAAGCTGTGAATATATCTGCAAGATGTTAGGTGCTGAAGAATAAATATACTATGTAGTGTCTCTTAACACGCTACCTTCGTTTTCGATTAATAACAGACTCCTTTAAACGATGTAAGCAAAACTTGATCACGTGACGTCATAGGTGCACTCAAGAGGTTACGTACTAGATAAGTACAAATCGGTTTGAAGGTTATAATGCATGCGGAGGTGACGAAGTTTCGCGCCTTTTTTCTTTTTTCAGGCTAGTTGTGGGTGTATTACTTTACGGAACAGCGGGAGCAAGAAGCAAATCCTTCTGCCACTACTCGACAAAAAATTAAATGATATACATACATACATACATACATACATACATACATACATACACATATATATATATATATATATATATATATATATATATATATATATATATATATATATTGGTATCATGTCATTATTAATATTATCATGTGTTATCAAAGACTACTAAACTTTTCCTTTAGATAACCTTTCTTTCGTTTTTTTTCTTTCTTTTTTCTTTCGCGCCACTTAGACTCAAATATAAAATATGGAATCGCTACACAAAAGCTTTCATGTTTCAATACTTTGATTCTACTTCTTCAGACGATGTTAAGTAACTGATGATTAAATGATTTTTAAGGAAATTTAAAAAGAAAGTGTTAACTCTTTCTCGAAAGTTAGAGGGGAACATGAGGTCAGAATTAAAATTAGATTTGTGTGTATATAGAACATAGACCATCATTGACAATTACAGAAAATATATCGACAAAAATACATGCATACATATATACATACAGACATATATATATGTGTATGTGTGTGTGTATTTATATATATATATATATATATATATATATATATATATATATATATACATACATATATACAAGGTGTCGATAAAGTTTGGGTGCACTTTTAAAGAATTATAAATTCAAAGTGCACACTAAGTTTGTGGACACCCTGTATATATACATACATATATATATATATATATATATATATATATATATATATAGATATAGATATAGATATATATATATATATATATATATATATATATATATATATATATATATATATATATATATATATATATATTCAACCTTCTTGACTGCCCTAGTTTGTAGTACCCTTGTTTTCCAGAAAATAATAATAAAAAAATATTACGGCTGTAGTGGAATAGAAAAATCCTTTAATCATTGATCCACCAGCAAAAGGAAGAATAGAAAACAATGACCCATTAAAGTTTGAACTCGTAAGTTTTTGGTTGCAATCATACCAATTTGGACGCTGACTGACAGAATTTAGGCAGGGATAAAGAAAATTAGCATTGATTGTCCAATGTAACTTTTGCAAAAAGAAAATCTTTTATGAACAGCAAGAATAATCCGGAAAGTGATTAATACTTAGAAGCAGAAGAAAATTGCCCGATACCAAAGCTGTTTGTTGTAGTATGCTAGCCATGCATCAATTACCAGATATTGTGGAACATGAGGGCATCAATAATTCCAGTTGTAACCGGAGGTTCCGGGACGCCCATGCCTTAAAGAAATCCTAGAAATTGGAACACGGAAGGAAGTGTGTATACAACAGAAATCAAAGGAAATAATAATAATAATAATAATAATAATAATAATAATAATAATAATAATAATAACAATAATAATAATAGTTTAGAAAATTGGCATTGATTGCCTAGTGGAACTGTTGTATAATGGAAGTCTCTTAGAAACTCTCCAATAAATATAAAATATATATTTACATACCATTTCTATGCAGGGCATAGGTCGTCATGGCTCTCCACAAATTTATTTTTGGGAAAGATACTCGAATGGTTTTTCTAATGCCGTCTACATGATTTTGAATTCAGAGCTGTCCTTCTCGCAGGCTGGATGCCACTAAATGATAGAGAACTCAATCTACCCTGCTATTTAACCTGTAGCTGTGAAAAAAATAAGGTTTATTAAAAATATTCTTTCGTTCTCACTTGTTCACTTAGACTTTCTCATACATAAATAATGATCAGATAAAATGCTTCTTGAATTTGATATCTTTTCGTTGAAAGTAACGTTTTCATCATTGGCGATTTTCACTAAGGACGATCAATCTTGTAAGCAACTTTTGATTGAGAAACTGGTAAAGTATATAATCATTTTTTTCTCTGGCGAAGAAATACATATTTTTTTATTTCAAAAAATCTTTTTTTTTTGTATTTTCGAGTGAATAAACAATGAAAAATTCACCCGAGTATCGTGTGTTTATCACATTGTCATTAATATTATTATATTATTGACTGCTGACCTGAGATGGAAGAAATAGATAGAGTCAATAGCTTCGTTCACCGCAAGTAAAGTTGGCTCCCTGTGCCGCCCCAGGAAATTTTTTCTCGCCGAAGTCGATCCTTCAAATCTACAAATCAACCATTTGCCCTTGCATGAAGTATTACTGCCATATATGGTCTGGTGCCCCTTATGTTTGTCTCAAGGTTCTTGATAAGATCCAGAGACGGATATGCAACGTAACTGTCCCTGATCTGGCATCTCGTCTGCAGTCGCTTTCTCACAGACGTGCCGTTGCCTCCCTCTGTATTTTTTACAAATACTTTCATAATAACTGCTCCGATGAGCTGCTTTCGCTGGTTCCCAATCTTCATGAATTTAAGCGTTCTACGAGGCTGGCATCTTGCTCTCACCCTTTCACTGTCGAAACTGTTAAATATAGCCATCTCTTCTACTCCAATAGCTTCATGTCTCGCACCTCTAGCCTGTGGAACTCCTTCCTCTCTTCCTGTTTCCCTGATAGCTATAATCTCCAACTATTCAAATGTAATGTCAATCGACGTCTCCAGATGCCCTGATCTATCCCCTATCCTTCTCTTCATCCTTTCCTCTATCACTCCTATTTGCTCTCGCTCCAACTCTCTGTAACCCCTTACGTGGTAGTGGCTTCCCGCCTTACTTGGGGTGAAACGCCTAAAAAAAATACCAAGGCTTCATTTTTTAATTCTTGAGAAATCTTTTCTCCAAAAACAATCAGACTTTTCCCCCATTTCAAAAGCAGGTGCTTACACATATGGTCTTCCGTTGTGAAAATGACTGAAGTCACTTCAACGAAAAATGGCCTCGAATCATCTTAGTAGCGTTATCCGTATTATGATGAGTTATATGTGATGCGACCGACAGCTCGAAAAAAAAAAGTTTCCCAGGTCTATCTCAGACTCACAAACAGTATTTTTATTAGTTGTATTTTTATTATGCCTTTTATTTTCATTTTTAGATGCCGGGTGTAGTTACGAGTGGATAGAGAAATTTGGAAGAAAGTATATATTTATCTGCGATAAGCTACCTTACGAAGATGCCCAGTTTGACTGCATGGACAACGGTGCAGATCTCGTCACAATTAACAGTTTTCGTGAAGCGGTAAGTGATTCAGTGTCTCGTTGTGTGAATAAACTTCATTAAAAATACTTTCTTTTATAATGAACCCACTGCAAAAAATAGTCAAGATAACTTTGACATCAATCATTGCAACAGTTGTCCAAACTAATAAACTAAATTTTTCTTACCTTTGTTGCTATCATAACGTCTCAGCCATTCCATTCTTCGATCTTCTTCAGATGTCTAACTTCCTGGGTAAGACGATAAATTATATTCCGCAGCCAGGCCACATATCAGAAGGTTTTGAGGAGCGTACAGCCACCTCTTAATTGTTATTGTTCCTAGGTCCACCCTGACCCGGGGTGGCAGCCAAGCTATGGGAAAATAATTAACCACCCGTAAACTGGGGATAAAACAATATGGAAGTATAAAAAAGCATTTTTATAGTAAAAATACCAGTAACACTTCTTTTAAATTAACAGCAATAGATTTGACTCTCGACAAAAATCCTCTTTACCAAAATTCGTCACAGAAACCTGATCTACAAACAAATTTCTTACAAAGAATACATATTCTATTTATATTCTATTCATATGAACCTCTCCTAAATCTTGTCAGCATTAAATAAATCATTGAGGTGTTGATATGCCATAAAACAACATAAGCCAACCAAAACAAACCGGATTTCTAATCTGTATAGTGCGTCTGAAAAAGAAGGCCGTAGAAAAGATTGACCGAAACTTTGTAAAAGGAATAAAAGCAAAAAAAATAGATTGATAGATTCTATTTAAATTTCTGGGATGTGGGCCTATCGTAATTTACTTTATTGAAATTCGGGTTAATATTCTCATCTTTCTAGCTAATATCACAAAGTTTCTGTCGTTGTTCCCTCCGACCTTCTTCGCGTGTCAGTGGCTGAAAGTAACCTTCCAAGAATTTTGAACTGAACCCTTTATTTAATCTACATGGACACCTTGTTCTTATTCCACTGTCTATAGCCAGGGATATCTTGTCTTATGTTATCTTTTTTTAGTTATTGTTCACTCTGTGGAACAATAGTAGCAAAGAAAGTAGCTTTCATTCAAATATTTATCATATATATATATATATATATATATATATATATATATATATATATATATATATATATGAATTGTGATTAAAAAAACAGGCGTCTCAAATCCACAAAACGGACATAAAAAGTCCACAAATCCAAAAGATTAGGCTCAGTCGATAGGTTCTAATATCAACAACACACATTTCCAAGATTTATCATATACAGTCCTTGCAATGTAGATACACTTACACTGGAGAGACGTCTCGGAATCTGAAAGCCCCTATATGTAAACACAAGTGAGAACTAAGTTATGACAACCATTTAAACTCACTTGTAATTTACAGGAACATCACTGGCCACAATTTTGATTTTATAAATGCCACTCTAATTAAAAACAACAAAATTCTTTCCGTTGAAAATACTTCAGGGGAATCCGAATAATTTTTTTACCAACTATAAACACACGTCAAAAACAGTATATTACATCACCAATCATTATTAAATCCTTAATTCTTAAGAAATCTAACGTATATCTAACTACAACCATCAGTATTGACGTAAAAACTTCCCGAAATCAACATGCGGACAACCTAAAAACATAAATAATGTCTCCTAGACAAACAAGATTTATGATATTCTTACACACATTAATTTATACACACGGCAACTGCTTGACATGTCTAATGCGCGTATTGTTTTCTTAAACAATGAAACACAAAACAACGGAAAAATAAAAATACCAGAAATTTTTTCCATTTTCATTCTCTGGTGAATCTTTAATAAAAGCGAAATATGATAGATTTATGAAAGTTTCCTATTTGTTCTTTATCTTAGCAGTCATTCATAAGCCTGAAACAGCGTTGTTAATGGACATACATACATGCATATATATATATATATATATATATATATATATATATATATATATATATATATATATATATATATATTCATTAACAGTGCTGTTTCAGGCTTAGCGATTATTCAAAACGGGTGTTTTTTATTATAAACGCTCCAGAAACTTAATTTTCTTTTCACGTTTTCAAACACAGAAATTGTATATACATAGAGGAAAATCTACAAATTATAAAATTTAAAAGGTGAATAATTTATTAAACAAAAAGAATGAAATTATATATATATATATATATATATATATATATATATTATCGAAAATTTGTATCTTTATAGGAATTTTTGAAAAAGCATTTGATGAAAATTATTAGCCATATTTCACAAGCTTCTTGGTGGATTGGACTCAGGTACCTTGATGACTACTGGAAATGGACGGATGGCACTGAATTTAACGAGACAAAGACGTAAGTAATAAATGATTTTGGAAGATAATAATAATTTAATAATTCCTATGTCTTAACCCTTTTCTGGCGGGAAAAGAGGTGGGTTCCTACCTTTCCTAAGGGTATTTGCGTTTAAGTGAATATAACAATCTCAAGTGAAGTTGGGAATCGGTGCTCCGAATAACAGTTCCGAGGCATTATCCATTATACACCTCCCGCACACCCAACCTTACAACACCTGGTATTACCAAGAAGTCATATATATATATATATATATATATATATATATATATATATAAAATATATTTGTGTATATATATATATATATATGTGTGTGTGTGTGTATGTGAGTTTGTGTGTGTGTGTCATTAAAAAGCCTGTTAGAACGAATCTTGCCTGGAAGTTTAAGAATAATATTTAACTTACGAATTAAATCCACAATGTACATTGTCCGCACGTATTGTAATATTTTTGCAGGGGTACACATTTAGTAACAATATCAAAATACAAAACGATTAACAAAAAAGACATCTAAACCGTTTTATCGGTCCTCTCCCATCAGAGCAGCATCGGTTTATTGTTCTTCTCTCTTTATATCTAAAACGCGAACGAAAAATCTGCACAAAGACTAAAAATGAACAGCAAACACCAAATATTATGTAGAAAAATAAAATACTTACAGGTTAATTACTTTTAAGCCTAACAACCAGTCTTTCTGCTTATAGAGAGATGGCTGGTGGGACTTAAACATATTAGAATACTTAGAAAGTAAAATAGAGATATTCAGGTGGTTTAACTGTTAACAGCACTGAATGAGAAACGAGAAATCGATAAGCCAAGTTCAAATTCCAGTCGTTACATTCACTTAGGAATGGTATTAATCTATCTCTTCTCTTTGCTGCATCTATGAAATGCACATTTTAGATTTGGTTAGCAACTAGTCTAGGAGAAGGACAAATGTGAATTTAAAATCCAGTGGGTTGTTTGGATGTTTCATATGACAATCTATATCAGTTTTCTGTTATCAGCTCTTCCCAAAGGTTTTCCCCAAACTTTCACCATTATAATCAAATCAGATGTGTAGGTAGTCTGGTGGTTTTGGGATTCTAAGAATTGAATTGTTAGGTCTTCATAAATCGTAATCGACAGGAGAACCATCACCTCATACACGCAAACACACTTATATAATATTTCAAACAACATATATATTGGTTACAGAATTACTACATTATCGCATCGGTTATCCTTTAAAAGCTCAATTAATTCGCATATAACCACCCAATACAACAAACGACAAAAAATACTCATTAACAAATATACTATATCACAAACTGTAAAAAACGATTACAAATAATAAAATCCGTGACCATAAAAATTAAACCACACGGCATCCATATGATTATATTCAGTTTAGAAATAAACATACTAATTATATTTATATTTAAAAAAAAAAGAAACTCATGACACCTCAGCACAAACCAACGTGTGAAGAAAAGATAATTGAAAAAAAATCGACATAACACTCAGTGACGCGTGTAAACGTGATCTTCTCAAATGTTCAAAGAAGAAAAAGTAAAACTGTAGACATAAGCCTTTCAATAGATACAAAATACATTTGATATTGACGTATGAATGCTGAAATTGATAAAAAAAAATCAGTTAATTTATCCACAAATTCTCTTGAGAAAGCAGAAAAATGAAGGGAACGCTGTTGAAAAGAAATGTCGTTAGTCTTCAAAAGAAAATGGCATAATATCGACTACCAATTTACACCAAAATGAATAAAAAATATTTACAACCTCAGCTGGAATTTCAGCTCGACTCGACAATTACTAATTTATCTAGAAAATGGAGAAAAACATCCAATGAGTTTCTCCCCAGAGAACTGCTACGATGCGGAACAGATTTATTCGTGTATGTCTCACTGAACACTACAGTCTTAACTTCTTCAAGTCAAGGGTCAACCGTTATCTATCCTCCTTATCCTCATAATCTTCACTTAAATGTCACTATCTCTTTCATTCATCTCATACCACATTCATCGTACTCATTTTAACAATAACCCTCTAACTTGAGTGTCTTTCAAGGCTTAAATTCAAAGAACTTTAGTATAAGATATGTACAACATATTCGTGTGCGCGCGCGTGTGTGTGTGTATATGAGCGCGTGTGTGTGAGTGTATCTGTGTGCATATGCTTATGAGTCAGTGCTTGAATACGTGCTGTTTGAACATGTGTATTTATGTATGTGTATGTGCGTAAGTGTCAGTATGCTTGCAAGTGCGCATGTTTGTTCGTGTGTATGTCTATGAGTATGTGTGTGTCTATTACAAGGGTTCCAGAAATAAAACAACAAAAAGGCATTATTTTTTCGTAAAATTCATTCCCTAAATTAATCGTGTAAAGAGTTCTAGAAGAAATATTTTACAAGTAAGCAATATTTCTAAATGATTGCGCGCTTTCGATTAACTGAGTTTTTGCTCCAAAATCGTTTTTTATTCTTTTTTTTTTTTTTTTTTTTTTTTTTCCTTATATCGAATACTTTGGATAAAGTTAAATATTTTAATATTTTAATTCAAAAAATAATTTTCATTACTATTAGCGCCATTTATTCTTCCACAGTCCCTGGGCTCCAGGAGAACCAAATAATGGTCGAGGCACTGAAGATTGTGTTGAGTTTAGCTACAAAGGCCAACTTAATGATAATGTGTGTGAAACACCCAGACCTTACATCTGTGAGAAGTTTCCACGTAAGTCATCATGCATTTTTCTTTATACCACGCTTTTAAATTTTTCATTCGTCACCATTAAAAGTATCCGATTTATTTGTACAATTCGTTATAAGGTAAAACTTAATTAGTCTGCACTTAAAAGAAAAAAAAACGGAAAAATTTGATGAGGAATAATCTTTATAGATAATTATTCATAATACATTCACCCACTCACGGCATTTGTCAAAATCATTTTAGAATGGGAATAGAGTGTCATATCGATCTCTGTCTTAAAAGTTATCTGTTCTTTATATTAAGTTTGAAATGGTGCTTACGTCATTAACAATTACGTACTACTGATGTTGTCTTTTTCCCTAATTCGTAATAGTAGATCGGCTTGTAATTGCATAAGATTCAAAAAGATAAACAGAGACCCGGTTTGCACAGGAGTCAAAAAACGTAGATATTGGTTCGGTTTTCCTTAAAGTCAAACAGGTCCAGTTTGCTCGAGAGTGAAAAAGCGTAGACATAGGTATTGCAAACAGCTGGTCCTTTTATGGTCGGGATTACTGCTCTGTAATGGGACGCAGTCGGCATAGTCATGACCCGACCGATATGGGGAGGCAACATAATTTTTAATACTGTGCATTTAATATAAAATCCTCAAGTCCATTCATTATTGTTTATATTAATGCTGATGTTATGATACCTTAATTATAAATAAAAATATTTTATTTCTTCTGCAGCGAACACAGCCCGTACACGACACCCAGATACTACAGCTCCCGATTCCTCACACACAAGTCATAAAGACTGGTCAGGAATAGACAAAGACTCTAGTCGTATCATGACCTCACATCTGAATACTGATGATATGTACCCCACCAGCCCAACAACTGCTGATGAAGAATCCCTCTTCACCCTTCATTCCCGCGTCCCAAAAAACGTTTGTATCTACTCCCATAACAGAAAGGTTTATGTACAAGAGAAAGGATTCTGTCCTGAAGAGGTCCTCATGGAAATAAAATGGCCGCGTATCAAAGCAGGCGCCACAGCTATGGTTCCTTGTCCCTCAGGCTTAAGTAAGTACTTTTATCTCTGATGTCTTTTGTTGTATCCTATCATTACTGTATCTTTCTATATCCACAACTTTAAGGGAAAAAAATATCTATACGGTATATATCGTTAAAAAAAACATTAACATTCACATGCAAGATAAATCATAAGGGATCTTGGTCCAATAAATATGCCTACCTTAGTCTACCTTAAAACTATATCTTATCACACACACAGACACATAGACACACACACACACACATATATATATATATATATATAATGTAATGAAAAACAAATCACTTTAATGTACCATTACGATAATTTATTTCACCTAAATCCTTTTTTAAGGATTCAGGATCATCAGGTAAATCTTCCAACAACGAAATGAGAAAAAAATGGGATTAGAAATTGGTGGGTAGTGTAATTTTTGTAATTTAATAGAGGGGGTTGAGAGTGGTAGTTAACCAGACAATATAAAGTATAGGGAGGGGTTAATTTTATATCTCTCTTAAGTATGTTTTATATTGGAGTAGGAGGAGTGACAGAAAACTTGGCCTCTTTAGATGGTTAATAAAACGGAAATGAATTGTCGAAAATGTATACAAGTGAGCCTTACGGTAAAGAGAGGGATAGGGGGGAGGGGGAAAGAGAGATGGAGTTGTTATAATTTTGTTTTAACAAAATTATGTAAAAGATAGTTTACAATGTTTGATAGAAAATTCGATGTCTGAAAAAAATTTTGTTATTAACTTAAATATTTAATTTTTTAAGTAAGTAGTTTCAGGACTAAATATAACTATTATTGTAATAAATATATTTATCTAGGACATAAAGAAATATTTAAAATCTTAATAGTTTATTCACCCGACTAATTGTATTTCCAAAAAAAAAAAAAAATATATATATATATATATATAACATCTATTTTAATATTCAAAATTAATTCATGAATGCAATTTATTTATTACATTGGTTAACTAAATTAAAGATTAGGTTTCATTATTTAATAATAGAATTTGAGGGTAATATTAATTTTCATTTATTCATATATGTCTCACAAATGCATTCATGTGAATCCCTACATACATACGATCATTAACAAGTAAAAAAAAAAAAAAAAAATAAAACCATAGAAACACTTTAGATAATTTACACAAAAATTCATTTAACCTCGCACATAAATTATATATACATTTTGCAATCTTTATCTATATTTTAATATTTGAAATATATATAGATTTCACAGTTAAAATTTAATTTTATCAATGTTATTTCGGAAGTGTTTCATTTTAAAGGAATTTAGCTAATATTATTACTATTATTAATAGTCAAAGAATGGTATATTTAAATTTAAATTTTAAATTTAGAAATGAAACTCCCTTCAGAAGAAAACAAAATTTAAACTATAGAATATTACAAAAGAAGGACATTACAAAATTAAGAAAATAAATTTAAAATGTCATTAGAAAGACCCAATATTTCATTTAAAATCAATTTATGTACGTACGCACATATATATATATATATATTAAAATTTGCTATATTTATAAGTGAAACCAAGTGTTAAGAAACTGGATCATTTCATTAAACACAAAGACAAGAGAACTGAACTGTTATGTAATATAGATCTACTTATATGGCATTGAATGCTGGCAGTACGTGAACAACAACTAAGTTTTAGGGAAATGGTAACAAAAAGAACACTTGTACATCGAATCAGAAAGAGATAGTTGCAATTTCTCGGACACCTAATGAGGAAAGATGGTTGGTAGAATTTGATACTCACAGGAAATACTGAAGATAAATAGTGACAGATCACAGCGTATAACCTACGTACGTCTGTCTGTCTGTCTGTCTCTCTCTCTCTCTATATATATATATATATAGAGAGAGAGAGAGAGGGGGGAGAGAGCAGTAAGAGTCAAGTCCAAGTTTACAGAATCGTTTATTATTTGAGAACAAATAATCTCAAGGGAAATGTCAACTAATTAAGTAATTAGTTGACATTTCCCTTGAGATTATTTATATTCACTTGGCTCAGTGTTGGTCATTGCAATTCACAGATAATAAAGCAAATAAATCTATGGAAAGCCTAAATCTGAAGGAAATTGGGTGCAATGCTGAAAAAATGGTCGATTCCTTATACTACCTCCCCCCCACTTCAAAATGTACAGGGCTCCACCTAATATGCCCTGTCTTTACAAGAAACAGATCATACTAAAAAATGGTTTAATGGTGCTATATTTAGACTAAAGCTGCTCCGTTCGTACTTTCTAGTCTTGATGGGGTTCAAAAGTATTTACACTGCATTGTGGGTGATTAGTTATCTTCCACTCTACAACCAATTTTCCCACAGACGAAATGTCGTAAGCCTCTTGCTGCTTTATCCCTATTTCGATAGCCTGTGTTCCGGCGAGCAGCATGACTTAATTCCACCAGCCCTAAACTTTACAACTGAAACCTGCCATGTCACTCACATAAGAATGAAACATCCCCATTCCCTTTTCTCTTCTATTAGTAAGAAGGAAGTTCCACTTGGACAGCTTTTTCCCCAAGAACCATTATGTTGTGGGACAGATTTCCTGTTCACTACAATTTTAACCTTTTCATGTCTAGGGTTAACCGTTATCTTTTCTACATATTTTCATAAACTGCATTTCTTAATTTAATTCCGTAATGCTCTGACTTGAGTGGCTCTTGGGCCTTGTTTTGGATGAAAAATTAGTAACTAAAATTCTTACTTGTTATTTTACTCTTAGTCCACAACCAAATTGCGATTAATCTAAACCTAAATTCTTTTAGCCGTTTTAGGTCGAATCAATTTGCAGAGACAAGAGGAATTTGACTTTGCCAACCATTTTCTTTTTCGTTATTATTTTGAATTCAACAGAGTTTTATCATTTCAAATTACAAGATAATTTGTTCAATAAACCTCAATGAGTATCCGATTCGCACAGAGCGACTAAAGGTCGCCTTAAACCACTTCTTGATATCCGCATGTCGAGGGCGAGTCTGCGACAGCCGCCATACATATGCGTGGGCGTGCTGAAACATATTTTTAACAAGAGCTACTTTTAAATGTCATTTGTCAGCTTCTTGTTCTTACAAGAATCGGGAATTGAAGAAGGGTTTCAATATATGCGCCATGAATATGATCTTGTATCAAACTTTTTATGGCTCAATTTTAAATTGCCTTGTACATTAAAAATCATTAATCGATCCTAGGACAGAATATTTTGAAGCATTTAAATGCATCTTCAAAGATGGATGATATTAATATTTAATGATAGATGGCTGCAGATCGAAGGTTAACATGGCTCTCCACGGTTTCCTTTTTTAATTATCAGCGAATAGCCATCTATTTTTTTATTATTGTTGCTTTTTTTTAAAAATCGTAGAGAAGCCTCCCAATAGTTTTATAATTCAGAATGTTTCTTCTATTAGACTAGTTGCAAGTAAAGGCTAGGGAATCCAGCCTACCCTCCTTATTTAACCTATAGATAGGGGGAGAAGGATACTTACAATAACTATCCAGTTACAATAAGATAGATAGATAGATAGATAGATAGATAGATAGATAGATAGATAGATAGATAGATAGATGCGCTGGAGAGACCATATTTTCTTTAATAAGATTTCAAGAATATACAGGCTAGTAGACGAATATATATATATATTAGGTTGGTGCAAAAATAATGTCGTTTTCTCACATAGTAACATATGTGAGAAAACGACATTATTTTTGCACCAACCTAATATATATATGTGTGTGTGGGGATAAATTTAATTTGTCACTTAGCTGATTGATGCTATATTCGGCTTCATTCGCACCTCGAGTCTAGAGTTTCGTAGACATTTTAGTAATTGTTCTGTCCACTCTTCAGTCATTTTAGCGCCTGATGATTGCGTGAAAAGGCATTAAACTGTTAGTTGTGGTCTGCCACAATTCACTGAAAAATTAACATATATATATATATATATATATATATATATATATATATATATATATTCAAAATTTCAGGATCATTTTTCAACTTAATCAAGATGATCTTCGCCCTCTCTAAACTTATAATTTTCTGTCCTTGGGTCAGAAGGTGCCTCATGCGTTTCACGTACGATTTCATTTTCAAGTCTTTTTTCACGGCTCTTTGGACTGTCATAGCTGAAACTCCTCTCTCATGTACCAAACGTCTTATGGATTGAGTTGGATCTTTTCTAATTGAGCTCTTTAGTTCTAAATTGAAATGATGATCCTCTTCTTGTTGTGAACTCCTGATCCAGTTTTCCTCTCTACTATCCCCGTTTTTAAAGCTTATTCACCGTTCTCTGGGTAGCTCTTGAATGGATTTGAAGATGGAAGCCAGGGTATGAATGTTGGTACCATTACTGAAAACCGGGATTATCTTTTTTTCTCACCATTGTTCAGTGGGGCTGACACAAAACGATTCTAAACTATTCTCTTTCTAACTGAATAACTCAAATGAGTTTTTCAGTGATTCTTTTGACAAATGGTCTTAAGATGGCTAAACGTCTTATTTGAAAACCTGAAAAAAAGAAACTCAATTAGTTCAGTGGCTTTTTTTAGATATTAAACATTTTATACGATAGACAATTTTGCTGTTACGCGATTTGGACAATTCCGGTGCATATGCACTTTAATTTTTCTTCCCACTAAATTCGGATGTTCCATCATTGAAATATTGATTTTAGGAAGTCACTCCGAACCAGGAATTTTCAGCTCCCACTGAATATATATATATATATATATATATATATATATATATATATATATATATATATATATATATATATATAATGGGTAGGCCAAAAGTAGGCTTATACTTAATAGTTAAGCATTTAAAAATTTTTAAAACACTTTATTAAATTTATATTTATTTGTTACAATCCTATTTGTTCAAAACTGTTTATGTAAAATTGTTTAAATTTTTAGCCCAGTTTAACCTGTTAAGTGCTCAAAATGACCTCCTTCAAAATTGCACGACATGAATCCTGATCTGCATCAATTTCAATAAACACTTCTGAGATGTACACTTTTAATTCGTCCGTTGTGTGGGGGGGGATACTCTGACAAACCTTGTTCTTTACTACATCCCCACTCCCCAAAATGAATCAATTGGAGTTAGGTCAGGTGAACATGATGGCCATTTGTGGCTGCCCCTTCTTCCGAACCAACGTTGTGGAAAAGTTTGGTTAAGGTAATCCCTTACTGGCTAAACATAATGGGGAGGTACTTCACCTGGCTGAAAAAATAGTTATAATTTGGATAAATTAGATCAAAAACAAATAGTAAAACAAATAGTGAAACTGTAAGCCTAATTTTGGCCCACCTTGAACTTTCTGGTGACTAGCTCTAAGAATTTTGACTCTGTTCTCTGTGTGTGTGTGTCTGTGTATGTGTCTGTGTGTGCGCGTGTGTGTGTGTGTGTATGCGTGTGGAAAATCTATTGATAGTAGGGGTTCTCAATCTGATATGATGGACAAGCTCGTGTGACAGAGAAACGAATTCTTATTAGACGTAGTGACCAGAAAGTTGGTGTTTTTCGTTATGAAAACGCTAACGTCTGCCCACTCCTATCAGGTTACTTTGTTTTTGCTCTCTCTCTCTCTCTCTCTTCCTCTCTCTCTCTCTTTCTCTCTCTCTTAGCTCATATTCTTCATTGTGCTGCTAATAGTTTTAGGACGATCTAAGCTTGGCTATCGTGAACTGTGAGGAACAGATAGGATTTGTCCCTGAGGAATCTGTTGAACTATAACCGTCGTCCGAAGTTAATCTCTTAAATCTTCTACAGTGTAACCCGGATATAAGAGAGTTGTCGGGACCGGGGAAGAAGTCTCTTATATCCGGGTCTCTCTAATATCCGGGTTTGGTCTATTTTGTTTAGATAAGTATGGCTCTAATTATGGGCCAGATAAAATCTCTCTTATATCCGAGTTTCTCTTATATCCGGGTATCTTATATCAGGGTTACACTGTATATATTTTTGTCCTACATAATTTTTCATTGTCCCCCACTGTTATATTATTTACAAAATAATTTTGTTTGTTAACTCTCTTTTCCTCATTTCTTTTTGCAGATTTCGCCTACCGGAAGTGTATGAAAGAACCGGCATGCTGGAAAGAGACCCACAATATTAAACACTGTGTGTCGCATAAAATGAAGAACTTCATTGCCAATGTGAGTTTTCATCATTATTACTATCATCATCAAATCCAGGGGAAGAGTAGTGGTTAGCGTGTTCCTCTCGCAAGCGATTGTTTGGAAACTCATTCCTGAAACATAGTTCCATAGATCTATCAAATAACAATAGTCCCACTGTGGGATTTATAGTTATCGCTTAGTGTATCAAAATGCCAACGAAGGCAAAATTATTATTATCATTAAAAGAATTGTTACACCAACTTTCCAGTGGAAGAAATTGTCGGCTTTGAGACTAGCATTCAAAATCCTTGATGTTTTCTAGTTTCGACCACTGGCATCAGTAGTCGATGTTCTGTTACTGCAGTATTTCTGGAAAAGTACCTTCGAAATACATGCTTCTATGTTATCAACATATATTATGTTGTATGATATCAGTTCAGTTATGTGCCATGCGTGATACACGCTTAGGCGATCATCTATCTTTCGATATCTTTGACTGACGAGGCAGATTTTTTCCCGCAGTACGATACCATTTTTTTCTGTGGTAGACCGGTTGCCATAAAAGTCTTGCCTGTCCAGATATTTACCCATAGCTGGGGGGGGGGGCACAAGGGTATTAGCACGTAAGTGAATGCAATGGATTCGACTGGAATTCGAACTCGTCTCTTCGATTTCTCAATCCGAGACGCTATCCATGACCGATTGACTGATTGATAGATAGATAAACAGATATTGACTTTGTACGATATATTCATAATATATAATGATATATATTCATAATTTGCAAGACAAATACGCTACTCCTGGACTGCATGTCTTTTTTACACACACACACACACACACACATACATATATATATATATATATATATATATATATATATATATATATATATATATATATATATATATATATATATATATATATATATATATATATATATATATATATAGAGAGAGAGAGAGAGAGAGAGAGAATAGAATAGAAATAGAATAGAATAGTATAAATCCTATCGAGCTAGGCAAACTTACTTAGATTTCACCTAAATGGATCTTCAGGGCAGTCTACCCTGAAGATCCGTTTAGATGAAACCTAGGTTCGTCTCCCTGGCTCGTTAGGATTTATTCTAAATTAATGTTCTACTTAGCGTATTGAGCCCTCTACGTTTTCGTTGTCTTTATACTCGCTTGAGTTTTTTTTCTTCCGACTAAGGACTTAAGACACTTGACGATTTTGTTTTTCGCCTTGTTCTGATGTTTTTAGTTCGTTCTTTTCTTTTTTTACTTCCTATTTTGTCCTAGGGCACCGATTTACCGTCAGGTTGAGTCATCCAAGGTTTTTCAAGCGAGAAATACTGTTAATATATATATATATATATATATATATATATCTGTGTATATATATATATATATATATATATATATATATATATATATATATATATATATATATGTATATATATATATACACATATATATATATATATATATATATATATATATATATATATATATATATATATATATATGGGGGAGTGAAATGATCTCTTCCACACCTGTTTAGTCTTATGGTCAAATTTGGCAATTTGTCTTGGTCAGCAAACTAGGTCCTGATATGTAAAAATATTATGACTAACGACATGTAACAAGAATAACAGCTACGATCTCGTAACAATTACTTATATCACCGTCAAAGTTATATATACAGATAAGCCGGCCTCGAGTTCTTCATCTTCGATTATTTCCTTCTTTGGCTTTTTTTGCTACGGTGCGCTTAACATTATTTTTTTTTTTATTTTTTTTTTTTTTGAAATAATTTTCTCTGCTGCACGATTATTTTCTCCTGTATTTATAAAAATTATATAAAATTTTCCCGTCGGAACATTTACTTGAATCGACGCGCTTAAAATGAAATTATAAGTTGTATATTCCCCATCGTTATGTCTATTTTTAACGGGACTTGTATTTTGTACCAACGTGTATATAAATATATTCTCCTAGCATTTAAATGATGACCTTGTTTTCTGAAAACTATTCTTTTTATTTAGCATTTTCTAACTTTTCCATTTTTCGCTTTTGCTTCTTGACGTTTGGTTCTAGGCTGAACGCCAGTTACAAGGTGGTTCCAGCAAAGATTCGGTCCAAATCTCCAACGCTCTCGCCGAAGTTACCGAAAATAAAGACATGACCATGGAAGACTTTACAATGGCTTCGCAATATTTTGACATCCTTACGCGTTCTCTTGAAGACGTGGCGATTGATCAACCAGGAGACGTCGATACACTCGTCAAAGTAGGTTTACGTTCTTTTTTCTTTCTTTTTTTTCTTTTTTTTTCTTGCTATATTTCATTCTTTTTAAGCATTGGTATCGAGAATTTTTTAAGCAAAGTTAGCAAAAGTAAAAAAGCAAAAATTAAAATCAAGAAATCAAATAAAATACCTCTAAAAATTAGAACTAGATATGGGAGTCTTTAGCCCAGCTGTTTCAAATTTATGCTGGGATTAAAATCCCAGAAAGCAATTATTTTCACCAGGCCGAAAAGTTTGGCCTGCCAACTTTCATTTCTTGCTTAAGAAAGACCATTTTACTTTCTTGGCACCAGGGGATGATGGGTTGAATTCCTCCCTATACGATATTTTTAGAAGTTTCAAAGTTTTTTGGGGGATAGCGGTAAAAATTAGTAGAAGGAAATAAATAAAATAAATAAAAAGAAACAAATTAAATTACTCGGGCACATAACAAGGAAAGAGGGTTTGGAGAATCTGATGCTCACATGACATACTAAAGAAAAAAAGACAGAGAAAAATGGTGTATAACCTACCTTATCGTGCTTGTGCAATTAGAGGCGGAGCGAGTTTTAGCAGAGATAACAAAAGACAAATTTATTTAGAGCTACAAAGGATAGGAAATTGAGGAGAGCCATGATCAGCAACATACTGAAGAAACACAGCACAAAGAAGAAGAAGAAGAAGAAGAAGAAGAAGAAGAAGAATTTTACAGACACAAGAATGGAATCTGAATGAAATCTGAATGGAGTCTTTGGTCGTCAATGTTTGGAATCCTAAAATTAAGGTTTTCCTTATCGTTGACTTATTTTTGTATTTTATTTCTTTTTCTTTTTTTTATTTATATTTTATTTACTTATCTGTTTATTTTGGTTAGCATCGCCATTCATGGTTTTCTTTTTTTTAAATCCAAACATTTCACATCGGCTTTCTGCAATTAAAACATTCATCCGGTTAGTGTTTGTTTTTCTATATACAGTTCCAGGCTCTGTGGGTGTCACAGATTCCATTAGGTAAAAGCAATCCCTTTGCCTGTATTTATTTTGTTTAGATACAAATGCAAATACGGTACAAGATTTTATGTGGGTTGGTGCAAAAAAAATACCTGGTTTTCTCTGTCTGATATACCCGTCACCCTCGATCTGTTATTGCGATGCGAGGGTAATGTCTGGAGAAAAGATCTTTGTTTTCTGGTCGTCTACGTGAAAGCAGTCTTTGTTAACCACCCTATAATTGCAAAATACGATACGAAGTCATTGCTTGGGTGTCCTCATATAATACGGTATATAAATTTAGTTCCTTTTTTTACGAAGGTTTTTCAAAGTAACACTTGTTTCCTGAGGTTTTATCGTTGATATCAAGGTGCCGTCTCCCCACTGCCACCCTGCAAGGTATCCCATAAGAAATATGGACAGGAATATCCTACACAGTTTCAAACATTGGTACACAACGGAGACATATAGAGAAAGCTGGTCAGGTGCTCAGCTGCGCAGTGACCCTACGATATAATGCTGATGAGTTGGGATCAAATCGACAAAATGTTAAGATAAAGAACGAATAGAAAATGTTTATCAATCTAACAATTTTATTAAAGCTTCATCTTAGAATGAGATATAGAAAAGAAAAAAAAAGGAAAAATTCTCGTATTTTTGCATTTGCGTTGTTTGATTTTCATTGGTTAATCATGTTTCACTTACATTCGACTTGTTAAACAAACGTTAGTATGCTGTTGACTTTAAATCTTATTGCAATGAGGTGAAGCTGTCTAGAAGGGAGATTTTTGCTTTACCCCGGCCAAATGCTGTATAACTTTGTCACCTTACAATGCCAGAGATTTATCATTGAGTCCCGAGTCCTGTGAGTTTAATGAGAAGGTGATATCTGATAAATGAAGGCACAGTCATCAGAGTATTTATTTTCACAATGTCTTTTGTGTGTGTGTGTGCCGTGTCGCTGCAGGACGCGGAGGTGGATCATGTTCTTTATGAGACGGAACTCTGGTCAACAGAGGCTACTCTTGCTTTTCGGATCGCCCTCTCAAAGCTTGCATTTTTATGCGATTCGACAGTGCTAAACTATTCAATCCTGACACATCATCATCGGTGATATTTCTCTTCTTCAGATAATGGGGAAGTTTTGTCTGGAATTTATTCATCCCAGATCATCTTCTCACACATTCGGCGACATACAGAAGATTTGATTTCGTTTCGCTTGTTTAATGGCATATCAATTCTTTATAAGTCATTTAATGCCGAAATTTCATTTTCTTTGGTAATTTTTTTTTTTTTTTCAAAATGTATTGCTAAAAAGTTTTGTATAATAGTTTCTCTTAGTTTCCAATAATATATTGTTGGTATACTTTTTTTTACTATGTACATGTATTGCTAGTAATCTTACTATAAAAATGTATTTTTATACTTTCATAATGTTTTGACCCCAGTTTGAGAGTTCAATATTTTGCCAGGGTTGGAACCCCTAAAAGATGCTACCTGAGAAGAACAGCAATTAAGAGAGGTATTCACACTCCTCAAAACTTCCAAATCAGAAGCCTTACTGCCTGATGTAGTTACATACAGAAGAGTTATACTCATACTCATGAGAGCTCTCTAAATACATGGACAAAATTCTAAACGATATATTTTCACCCCAAAATGTGATCATTAGACGACTTAGTTTGAAGATCTGTTTAAGTTTATGTCTACGCTGTCCCTATCTATCTATCTATCTATCTATCTATCTATCTATCTATCTATCTATTTATCTGTCTGTCTATATATATATATATATATATATATATATATATATATATATATATATATATATATAGTGAACATTGAAGTCAACACTCCGAGGCGACAGGCTGTTTCATACTAGACGCATCAATCTGAGTGTTGATTTCAATGTTCACTTTTATATTTACACACGCTCTATCTCTGATATTGAGCAATTTATCCCATAAATATAGCATACCTTAAAAATATTTTTCTCATATATATCATGTGTGACATCTCGTATACACGATTTAGTCGTTGCTTTGAAATTTTTCATGCAACAAAAACAGACTATCATTATTGTTTCGTCCGTGTATTGGTTGATATTGAAAACTAATTGTCATCTTTGATAATGGCTTATGTAAGCCGAAAGCTTAGATTGGATTTAAACATGTATCAATATGGTGATTTCTTTTCTTCTTTCAATGATAATGTTATTAAGCTTATCAGACAATATGAAATGAACTTATTACGCGATTGTAAATGCGACAGTCTTCCATTATACACACTCAATCAGTGGCGTCTCAATGCCGGGTAAGTTTCCTCACGGTGGAATATCTGTTCACGCGTGCGCATTGGCAGCCTTCATAACCAGTTGTCAAGTTTGTTCAACGCTGCACAACCGGTTCTTTTATATTTTCAAAGCTGTTAGGCACTTTTTGAACAGGCCACAAATGCCGAAATATGATCATGTTCTAGAATGTTCTGAATTCCCTTTTTGTAAGCTCCCGTATTTTCCTGATTCGCCATTCTGCTTCGTCAATTACATGTACTTACAGTTCAGAAAGCCTCATACAAGAAAGTCTCTCACCATAGATCACCTGATATAACTGGGGGCGTGACCTTTAAGCGTCAAAGAGCGCTCATAATTTTGAAAAGTGCTCGGCAGATGACACTATATTTACTGTCACATGTGCCTAAACAGACAATCGGACAGACATGAATGGGAACATGTAAATAAACACGTATACAGAATCTACTGAGATAAAATCGGACAATGAAATTGTCGCTCAAATTTAGTCGACATTTCACATTATACGCTATGTTAAACTAGCTGCAGTATGACATGAAAATATGATAGACAGATAGATGTACAGAGAGAAAGAGAGAAGATTATTCTGTGCTAGATAGATAGATAGATAGATAGATAGATAGATATTAACAGAGTGTGATAGAAAGAAGGATAGATAGATACGAACAGACTGGGGTAGATACAAAGAAGGACAGACAGATATATAGATATAAACAGATTGTGATAGATAGATAGATAGATAGATAGATAGATAGATGAAAGACGGCTTCGGGAATTAACACACACAGGATATATCGAATGTTGGAGAAACAAAGGCAAACAGCGAATAACCAACGTAACAAGTTTATGTAAATGCATGAAAACAGAGAGTGGTAGAGATCGTGCAAAGACAAATAAGACAAAGGATAAGAAGTTGTGGATAGCTATGATCGTTCACGTCCTGATGGGACCCGGCACACAGAAGAAGAAGAAGAGCAGCCCTTATTAGTATATCTTATAACAGTATATTTGACTCCTTTGGAAGCCATCAACATTTTAGTTTTCAGTATAAAACTTCGGTATTCTCATCAATCTATTCCGTAATCTAACCAACAATTAAATCTCTATATTTTATGTTACTTTACTTAATAGGATGTTGTAAAAGTTAGCAGTAATATGATGTCCAGTAACAAGTCAAAGGTTTGGAACAAACTGTCTGCTGAAGAGAAAGTCAGATCTGCTAGTAATTTGTTACACACAGTGGATAAAGCTACAATGACCCTTGTGAGCGCCATCGATAAACCAGATGTTATCAAACGCTCTGATGAAAACGTCGGTAAGTTGAAATTCGTTTTTCTTAGAAACAAACAAAAAAATCCATGTCATATTGTCTACTTCAAAAAATTCCCCGTTTATAAAAGTAAAACTTTAAAAAAAAAAGTAAATATCAATTGAATCAGCATTTATAAATACATACATACATACATGTAGGTATATATAAATATCAGGGATCCTGGACAATTCTCATGGTTTTGAATTCAGAATTGTCCTTCTCCTAGATTGGTTAACAGCTGAGTGTTCCAGTATATTTAATAATGAGAGAGAGAGAGAGAGAGAGAGAGTGAAAGAGAATATTAACTGCATCGATAAACCATTAATATTTTGAAGAAACTCATTCTGAATACAAAACGTGTCACGTATTATTACTAGTAGTAGTAGTATTATTATTAGTAGTAGTAGTATTTTCTTTAGTTTCTGGTGTATACTCATTTCTTTCCGGGTCCCGACCAGAGACCTAATCATATCATGACATTTTCCACTGAGCAGTTTTGAAAAACAAAGATCATAACTTTTACATAGATAAAGGCCTTCATAAGGTGTGGGCTGTGCTTGTAAGGACAATTTTCTATATTTCTTTAAGGCACGGGCTACCAAGATTTCCTTCAATGCGTCTAATGGAATATTTTCCAATCAATCTGAGGGCTCCAATTACAACAGAGATTGTTGATGTCCTCATCTGCCACTTTTTTGAGATTTCGATTTCAAGGTCCTTGTATTTTGATAGTTTTTTGAAAATCTTGAGGGACTGACATGTCAATAAGTGGCGCATATTGTCGTTGCGATCTCTAATTACGATGTGAGGGGAATTAGCTTTGATTGTTTTGTCTGTGTGTATTGTAAAGTCCCATAAAATTGTTACAGGTCCTAATCTCCGTAATCAGGTCTGCATGGTATTCATACCAATTTCTTTCCGTGACGATATCATATTTGTAGTTTCAAGGTATCTTTCAAGGACAATTGTTGTAGTTTTGTAAGACAGTTCTAGTTGAACTAATCCTCTGCCTCCTTCGGATCTGGGCACATACATACTATCAACATTAGCTTTGGGATGATGCATGCGGTGGCAGATTAGAAGTTTTCTTGTTTTGGCGTCCATTCGCTTAACGTCAGCTATGGTCCAATTAAGGTTGTTAAACTTTATTGCCCCAAAGGGACGCTATTCAGTTCAAGACGCACACGCTTGCATTGCTCCTTTCTTATCTTCTCCTTCATTTGGCTATGCTGTATACTATTATTATTATTATTATTATTATTATTATTATTATTATTATTATTTCAACATTTACTCAGATAAGAGCTTAATATCTTGTAATTAATACATGGAGAGTGGACCTCAACGAGCAGCCTTAGGCATCATGAAATTTTCCTCTGGCTCTAAGTGTTTATCAATTACCAAATTATTCTTGCCGTTTCTTAGAGGCTTCCATTCTACAACAGTTCTACTGGGAAATCAATGCCAATTTTCTTTATCCATGTTTCCATTCTATCAGTCACCATACCAAGGGCACTAATGGCAACTAGTAACATTGTGACCTTCGACTTTCAAAGGCTTTCGAGTTCAGACTTCAATAGGTCATGACTTCGTCTTCTGCCTTTTGCTCTATCCTTGTCTGAAAAAGGCACGATGAGTTATTTATTATTATTATTATTATTATTATTATTATTATTATTATTATTATTATTGTTTGTATGTTATGTTTCCTACTTTGTATCCTGTAGAGCCGGGTTCAAACTATGGTTCTTAGGCCCTACAGGAGAATTGTCATTTTCTTAGTATATGGAATGTTCCAAGTAGGGCGATCTTCTGGGCAACTTGTTACCTGGGACACTGTAATTGTCTATTCCTTTTCTCACGAGACCCAGAGTTCTGATTACTATTGGTACAGTCTCAGTCTTCATTCCCCACATCCTGTTAATCTCGATTTCCTGGTTCTTGTATTTGAACAATTTCTTGATAATTTTTATGGAGGTGTTTCTCTCAGATGGTACTTCTATGCCAATAAGCATACACTTCCTGATAATATCAGGTCTGTTGGCTTTTATTTCCCTGTCAGTTTGAATTGGCATGTCCCAGAGGATAGTTACATCGTTATTTTGGGTAACTGTGTCTGGTTGGTGCTCATACCATCTTTCAGTGGTTTTGATTTTGTGCTTCTTGCATATCTTCCAGTACACACATGCCGCTACCTTGTTATGTCTCTGGGATAAATTCATTTTTTACCAGTTCCGGACATAATATGAATCGATAATATGATCGATAGTTTCATCATAATTTCCGCAGATCTTACATTTTGGATTAGTTCCATTCTCGATTATGTGACATGACATGGTTTTGAGGCTTTTGTCCTGAGCTGCACTAATTAGGCTTTCTGTCTCAGCTTTCATCTCGATGCTCCTCGGCCACTGATGTGTTTTGTGTTAGTCCACATCTGCTTCTGTCGTTATTATTATTATTATTATTATTATTATTATTATTATTGTTATTATTATTATTATCTGTGAGTGTCACATTTGTTAGTGCGAGACAATTTTTTTTTAGAGAAAAACCCACCCGAAATATCCTTATTTCCTCTCACCCTTTAACTTGCTGTGAGCATTTAGAATAAAATAATTTATTAATTAATTTTATTTTTAAAGATTTGGAATTTCCAATCACACCTTTTATTCAAATCATTCTATTTGAAACTCATGTGTATGTTAAATGTTTTCATTTTTATCCCGCAGTTTGTTCGTGAATTAAATTTTAATACCTATTTGTCTTTTTTTGCAGAAGCTGAACTTCGTGTTTTGAATGTTAGTAAAATTGCGGAACCAGAAGTAACTTATAAACCAAGTTCAGGTGGATCCTTTTCACTTCCTAGTGAAAACCTTAGACGCATCAGCAAAGGTAGAGTACAAGATGCTTTCTATTTTGAACGCTTTCTCACATAGATAGATAGATAGAACGGAAGAAGATTGTGTTGCGCCACTCTTTTATCTGGAAACGCCCTGATAGACATGTAGATAATTAAATAGGTTAAATTCCAGTTCTTATTATTTTTAGCCATTTAAAGAATCATTGGACTAACCAAATGCAACAATGAGATGAAGAAAAGACTAAACACATGTGAAATATTTAACACACTTCATGCATATTGTCAATCAATTCTAAATACAAAGGTAACTCCGAAGAACATATTAGTAGATAATCAAAATGTATAATTAACAAACGAATCAAGTCGAATTTGTAAATATTCCAATATGAATCCTCATTGAAATATTAAGAAAATAATACTCCATTTTTTTTTTAATCAAATTCTCAAGATGGATGTTTTTCCAACGAAATGCATTGTGAATTAAATTTTGTCTAAAAGAAAAAGTTAATTGGATTTATTTATTCATTTGATTTATTTCTTATAGGCAAACTTGCTAAAGTCGTATTTGTGACGTACCACAGTATTGGTGAGCTGATGCCAACAACGTCGACGCGGACGACGAAAGGAGAGAAAGAAGTTGTTATTCAGAGTGAAATTATTAGTGCCACAATTGCTGACTATCATGGTGAAGTCCTGCCCAAGCCAGTCTTTTTCTCCATGAAACACACGAAGGTAACATATATGTGTGTGTGCGTGTGTGTGTGTGTGTGAGAGAGAGAGAGAGAGAGAAAGTAGGGTTAGGGCATTCAGGAGTACAGATACCATCACCCTGACATTGACCTGAATTATAACAAACTTGATAAATATCAATTTATCACCGACTCAGCCATTAAAATCTCCCAAGGTTCCACAGTCGGCGGAGTCGGTATAATTCTCTCTTCTAAAGCCTCAGGAAACTTACTATCAGTTGAAAAACATATCTGATCGCATAATTGTTGGTGAATTTAACAATAACCCTCAAAGCACATTCATTGCCTGTTACTGCCCAACTAACACAAGTGACGAAAAACTGCAGATGACTTTTACTCTGATTTGAAGAGAGTAACTTCGTCGTTATCTCAGGCGATTTCAATGGTCAAATAGGGAAGGAGGATGCTCCATTCGCATATAATAATGAAACTAACCAAAACAGAGGAAAATTGACAGACTTCGCTCAAGAGTTCCAACTTCAAATTACAAAAACGAAGTTCATGAAGCATCCAAACCGTCCGTGGACATTCCAACATCCAAATTGTTTACATCCTCGTGAAAAACAAATGGAGGAAGAGTGTTCGTAAAACCCAAACATACTCGTGAAACAAAATCGACTAGGCCAGGGTATCATCAAACAGAACTTTGAGACACTCTTTTGCTGTAGATGTTAAGAATCGTTATGAAATGCTCTTTAATCAATTTGATGACATTGAAACGCGATACAACAATCTTATATCATCTATAGAAGAAATCGTACTCTGCAAACTGTCAAAGAGGAAACAGTTGCAGCACACCCACATTGGGTTGGACATTGAGGATCCAGTGATAACAATACAGGACCGAACATTGTGGAAAGAGATTGTCAATGGAGTTCCGACAAACCATAGGGGGAGTCCAATGGATGATGATGAGGGAAATAGCGAGAAAAGGACAAACATAGAGTACCAGTTAAAGTCCACCGGCAATACCAATCGGTAATACTAAAATCACTCAAAACTGTTGTAGAAGAGAAAAAAAGATGTTTTATTCTAACACGCATCTGCTGAATTAACATCTTTCACTTCACAATAACCAGAATTATTTGCTATTTTTTTAACTTGCTATCGTTCTAACAAAACGAAATGACATTTTATTACATTTTCTCGATAAAAATGTCCAAGTAGAATAATTCTAGTTCCATACGATTTTCTATTTAAATATCTTCATTTTCAAAAAATCTGTTGAAAATTACTTGAATTTTATCATTTACGATTGTATTATTGTATTTGTCGTAATGTAAACAGAAAAAATGTCAAATTGGGTTTGCGATTATTTTTCAATTGAATTTTGTCGAGAAAGTCTTTGTAAAATGCTTTCCTGAATGGCATACATGTTTTCTTACCACGGCTTTATGTAACCAAAAATTGAATGCGAATATTTACAAAACTAGTTTCTCCCAAAAATGATATTTTGTTAAGTCTTTATTATCATCACAAGTCAGTCTGACCCAATATATTTTCTGCTGTATCTGTCTATATTTCTGAGATGAGGTATTATGTACATTATTTACATTATTCGGACTATTGTCCTCATCTATGTCGCCATATTTATTACAACGTTTCGGCCATTGTACGCTCCGGTCTTCTTCAGGTGGTTGGAATATCGAACTTCACCCTTTATTTCGCTCACTGAACACATGACACAATGGATAAAGGCGTTGGTTAGATCCATTGACAGGACCCAAAGAGTGTGAGTTCAATACCCGTTTAAGGCAGTGGAACTTTCAGAGGGAAATTAACAGGAGATAACTGATAACTGACATCCATTAAACATGGCACGTGGAACTAGAACAGTCTACCCCAGTGATCGAAATAACGGGTTAAGTTCGACATTCCAACCACCTGAAGAAGGCCGGAGCGTACAACATCCAAACGTTTTAATAAATATGGCGACAAAGATGAGGACAATAGTCCGAAATGTAAATAATGTATATTTTCTGCTGATAGTTTTAAAGAGACAACTTTCCCTTTTCTTAATGTGGCTATTTTGCTTAAATTTCTTTCTTTTTTTTCTTTTTTTTTTCTTTTAAAATGTAAACTTGGCAATTTTCTAATGTATTTATGTGAAATTTTCACTTCCCAAAATTACAATGTATAGTTTAGATATATAAAAAAAATAAAACGTTAGTTTTAACTGACGCCAGGAGGATATAGGGTAATTTTTCAATTTACCCTTTTCAACGTGTATACACTGATTTGCTCGGATTGTTTATTTTTGGTTTATTTATTTTGAATTTTCCGTTTGAATGCATTATTCATTTGCACAGCTCACCATTGTCAAAGCAAAAACAATGTCATCTACTGTTTCCAGTGCAAGGAAGATAAATATGTTATCTTCTTTTGCACTCATGGCATTAAAGTTTTTTGGGGTTTTTTTTTACTAAATATTCGGCCAATACAAAGCACAATTTCAAAAACTAAATATTCTATATCTGGGAAACGATATCATCCTGCACCCAACCCGATTGAAAGCCGGGAATTTAAGTTGTGCATTCTAGCCAGTGTTCACACTCACTTAGCAAATTCCAAGGAACGGTGGTGCCACCAACCATACATACTGCTATCCCATGATTTTTGGCACGTTGGGGTATGTATATATTATTAGACTTAGATTCTAAAATTTTTAAATTTTCGTGGACATTTTTTCCAAATTTTTTGTGGACATTTTTGAAAGAGAGAAAGCTGTGGAGAATCATCTCCCATCAGGTTATGGTTCTACACTGCTTTTTGTTGTTGTTACTCTTAGCAGTACTTTATGGTTACATTTTGTCTTGGTGGCATTTATCCTTCCCTTTTCTTTTGCTCAAGTTTGTCGAGTAGTTTTACTCACTGCTTTCTTTTGTTACCCTTGTCATAGACGTACCCTGTCAGGGTAAAGTCTACTAGTTTCTTTTTTTTATAAAGTTTCTAGATTAAAATCTATAATTCATTCTTTGTGAATACCTTTAATAATTGCAATGATATGAATAACCGTTTTCCATACAGACATTCATTGACTGAATAATTAGCGATGTTGTCGGTTGGAATTTATAAAAATTTTGACTGAAAATATTTTTACATAAAAATACGCTTCGCAATTCCACTGTTTTCTTGCATCAATGGCAGTTTCTTTCCTTATATATTGTTTAAGGTGACGTAGAATGTCAATATTTTAATATTATCATTCTCCCTTCTAGTTAAATAGGCTATCCATTTTAGTTGTTACTGCTGTTGGGAGTATTGAAGTGATTTGTTTTTTTTGTTTTTTGTTTTTTTGGTATCTGTTACAGTTTTTATTTGGGATTCTGTAGCGCCAGACTATAAGATCTTATGAAGTATTGTCTTCTTTAAGATCTAAAGGATTCATTCACTTGAAACCATTTTGAATCGTTGATCTGATAAAACAGTTGTATAGAGCTGATAGTATGAACATTTCTGAACAAGTTAGACATCGTGCATGACATCCATATGAGAACATGACTCGTGTTCTTAGATTATTTTGATATAATTCTTTTTGATAATAATAATAATAATAATAATACAACTTTAAAATAAGTACCTAATTTGCAACTAGAGCTATGACATCCTAATTGACCGACTCCAAAGTTTTGCGCTAAAATGCTCTCCAGGAAGACTGTCTAATACGAAACACTGAAGTTGGTCTATTAATATAAGTCAATGAAACTATTACCGATTTAATTGATATAATCCGTTTTTATTTAAAACCCGTGTCTATTGAAATTATTTCAAATGCAAATCGTTAATTTTTAGTTAATTTTATTTCAGTTTAATTCTATTTTTGTTATATTTTGTATCTATTATCGAAATCTATTATCGAAATCTATTATCGAAATCTATTATCCACACGAAGCATCACCTGCAAATCAGGTGCGTTATTGAATTTATGTGATATTAAATTTTACTAATGTTTTTCTTGTACATATTTTTCAGCCACTGCCTCCCGGTGTTCAACCATTATGTTCATTTTGGAATATGAGTGCCGAGTAAGTAATCAATAATCGATTAATTTACTGCAAAGTCCAGTGACAGAAAAAAGCAATCTATTATTCCAACAGTTGTTCGGACAAGCACAACATTTCGGCTGTTCTACAGCGTTCTACAGGTGTACAATCCGTAAAAAAAAATAGAAAGTTGATTACAGATATAGACAGCGAATAGAAAATGGTAGCTATTATATCGACCGCCTGAACTCCTTCCCAGCGAAACGAGTCGCACTTGATGCCCTTTCTCAGCTCTCCATGAAGATGATCTCCAATTCCCTACCTTCTAATTAAAGAGCACATTGGGATAAATGCCTTAATGGGGTTTCAATTACACACATCTCTATCCAACAACATTATATCTGTAGATTCCTTCAATTTTCTCACTCTCCGGCGATGTTTTCTATTATTTGGATCTCATCCTAAAGAGAGTTGCATATTTCCTTCTTTTTTTTCCAAATATGCTCGACTATACTAAATATTATAGCCCCGCTCCCTTACGATGTTGTTTTATATCTCTGAAGTCTGACTATATAGGAGAGAACATTTCTTTTATCCTCTATGTATTCTTTGACATGTTTGCATGGGATGTTGTATATGCAGTTTTGTTCAACACTTTCATGATGGAACAACTCTAGTAATGAATTTGAGATGGGTGACTGAGCCGAAGGTTGTAATGTCTTTTACGCGTAAAGTGTTTGCTGCCTTGTTTAGCCCATGGGTGTTTTCTTTCTTCGGCCCAATAAAGGATGCTGAGTTGATACTACCATCTCGTATCGTTAGTGTAAGGAATATAACCCTAAAGATTCTCCCATCCACTGAAATATAATTTCTTTCTTTCTTTGTTCCTGCATTTGTACGTTACACTTTCATAGTATTTTCCACTATGTGGGTCAGATAGGTGTGGATTTTAATTGGGTGCGGAGTTTCGTTGTTCAATAGGGAATAAATTAGAGCGTAGCCTTGAGCGTAAAAACGTGCTGTTGAGAATGGAATCGCCTGTGTTATACACGTTGTTTGGAATGGATTAATCCAATTAGTATATATTCCCCTCTATTTCTTTTCTGTTTGCCTGAAAAGGGAATTGTCTATTTCTTCACAGATTGTACATTTGAATAAAGCCATAGAATTGATCGACTTAAACGTAGAGGAAAGAACGTGGGCGCACATGCTTAATAATAGAAATCAGAATTAAATCCGTTCCAGATGGCTACTTATATATATATATATATATATATATATATATATATATATATATATATATATATATATATAAGATGGTGGGGATGACTGGACGTTTGTATCAGAGTATGTCTACGCCTGCTCAGGTACATTTAAATGGTGCGAAAGTGAATGACAAAACAGAAAAATAAAAAAGAACTTCTTAAACTAAGTTCAAACGAATGAAATGCAATATCTTTGACAATTTTTTCTTATCAACGTAATTTTATTTCATATTTTAATCATTAATGTGCGTCAAGTTTAACTGCTAGTAACACCGGTTAGGAGCAATTAATAGCGCAAAAGTAAGGTGTATTATATTTTATTTGTTTCGAGAAAGCTAACAATAAAGAAATATTATGAAAAGAAGAATATATATTGCATGGAGAAATTGTTTTGCTTCTTCCAATCATGGAAATAATTTTCTTTCTGGATATTAATAATTGAATAAAAATTGTAGTCTTAATCCGAACGCTTACAAATGGTAATTGTTAAAATTAATTGTTACTAAGTCCATGCAGCAGAAAAGAGGTAGACATCCCATTCCCTATTGGGAACAAAAATATCTTCTGTAATAAAAATTCTCTTGCTTTCCAATAAAAATGGATAGTAAATGTTAAAACTCTAAACAAGATGTTTTGGTCGCGTACAACTCTCGAATTTTCCCTAATTACATATATACAGATATAGGGATTTCCTAAACGTTGAAATTGTAGAGAATCCCGTGAAGGTTGCGCCACTATTCAGTCGTAATCGATTTAGCAGGACAAGCTTACCAAACATTACACCCCGTCAAAGTATCCGCAGATATGCAGATAAAAAATGATGTTTAGATATTATGATTCAGCGGAAAGTTCCTGACTATCCAAAATGGGAGATTAAGTGTTTGAAAAACGCAGTTTCTATTAAATTTCAAATAGAATGCTTTTAATGCTTTTCTCTTATTTAGACACTTGTATTTTTCGTTTATGAATAAATAGAATTGTAATCAGATAAGATGTAAGTTTCTTTTATGACAATTTACATGTGGATTGCTTCTTGAGATACAGGATATCAAAAAAGAAAAACGGCCTTACCATAGAGCTTCAACTCAAATGAAAGAATTCTACGTCTTTAGTATTATAAATGAACGAGAATTGTTTTGCATCACGCTGACGTGTGTTGAAATTCTCATAGAATTTATTATTGTTGAATGTATCGCTAACATTTTGTGTCAAGTTTTACAAACTCTACATTTCGTTTAATTTCGCAAACAAATCGATGAAATTTCAATAAGCTGATTTGTTTGGAAAAATACTTTGTCAAAAAACCTACTTTTCGGTTTAATGACTTCTTTAATTTAATTTAACTTTACTGGACTTCATGGTAAACAATAATTTTAAGAAAATTTCTTTTTTTCCAATTTAACAGCGAAAAATAAATTCTTATTCTTGAGCATGCAACATACAACTAGCCTTGCATAAATATTTCTTTCTAGGGCCAAATTCCAACTTTTTAAAACGTTTAGCCTTGTGATTTGTTTATAGTTCTCGCAAACGCAAGGCGAACTGGAATCTGGATTCTTGTATATATAAAAACTTAAAGAAAAGATATGAAAAAAAAACAATTTTGCATTTTTATTAAAAATATTTGTTATTTTAATCATTAATTTTTTTATAAATAGGAGGAGTATTTTGCATGTTAAATAATAAAACTTTTAATTTTTCAAATAAATGAATGAAAATTTATTGTACTAAGCTACGCTCCCTAATAAAACCAACTTAACCCCCTTGCCTGTTTGCACTTCTCCCCAAAATTTGGTTGTGATCGGTCAATGTATAATTATTTTATAGGAGGTGACGGACGGATAGACGGACTAACGGAAGTCACAGAATTTTATATATAGATTACTTAACTAAGTTATAGTGTATTAGTTGAATGATTAGTTCATTTGATGATTAGTTAATGAAATGATTAACTTTTTTTCAGCTCCCGTTCATACTGCTGGTCTCAAGAGGGTTGTTCGCTTGTCAGTACCAATGCCCAAAGCACGACATGCAAGTGCAACCATCTGACTAACTTCGCCATTTTGATGGACGTTGAGGGAATTAAGGTAATCTTTGATATTTGCCTTAAGAGAATTCGTTTTACAGGCTGAGGACGGAAAGTGCGACACTAAAATCCGAATGGGATAGCGAAAGATGACTTCCAAAAGCTAAGCAAAGTATTAAGAAACGGAAAATTCTGAACTGAACCTTTTATTTAATTTTTGTAATCTTTATTTAATTTAAATAATGTAAATAATGATAACTCCTCATCCAGAAATTCAGACAGAAATTACCAAAATACGAGGTCTGTCTGAGAAGTAACGGGACTGAGTATGTTATGTGAGTTCTGGGCGAAAAATGGATAATCGAGTTGTGTTATCATCTAATATGATATCTTGGGTGTATATAACTGTAATCTGAGCTTTACATTTTTTTTCACACACGAGGAATTGTGGTTGTTTCAGTACGACAATGCACTTGTTCATTACGCCCTGAGCATCCGGCCGTTCCTGGCTGAGAACATTGCCGTATTGAAACAACCTTCCTATTCACCTGCTCTTGCTCCTTCCAGCATTGAATAGAAGAAATGGAAAAGTGTATTAGACTTGAGGCGGTTTACTTTGAAGGGGAAACCAAGTTTATTGCTTGTAATTTAAATAAATTGTTTGTGGCACAAGTCTCGTTACTTTTCAGAAAGACCTCGTATATATGATAGAGAGGGTTTAAATTGCGCTGATCGCCCACAAATTGAATTTAAATTTGAGTTACCTTGAAATGGTAAAGTTGAGGAAAGTCACATCTGCTTAACGTTTCCGGTCTTGTACTTGATGGCTTCTGAATCAGGTTGCAAATAAATACCATTTTCAAAACTCCCAATCTGTTTTCTGTTGCTACAAGAGTATTCTTTTGTTTTACAGTTATCGCTTTCCCACCAAAACGCCCTAAGGATCATCACTTATGTCGGATGCGCCATTTCACTTATTTGTCTTTTCCTAAGCTGGATTACATTCATGCTGGTCCCGTGAGTATTCATTTATCCAATTATTGGCAAAGGAAACAAAGTTCATATTTTCAAATATAGAAAAGTGTTTTATCTTGACGTTAATCACCAACTACATATTTTGGTTGTTGCTTGTTCTATTCTATAATCATTCCTGCATTCGGTATGGATCCATCTTTCTCCCCCAGCTATGGGTTAATAAGTAGGACGTGTGTCAGTAAATTTTTACAATCTAAAAAATATTTTCTGGCTTGAAATGACCCGCAGAATGTTGATAAGCCGTAAAAAAAAACGAATTAATCTTCTTTCTTTTTTTTCTTTTTTTTGTTATCAAAACACAGTTTGTCACTATTTTTGGTGTTTTCGACTTCATGAATTTAAGCGTGGCGTTAGATTGATGGATAGATCTAATATTTTCACTGTTGAAATGACTCGATGTAATCATAAGTTCTAGTTCAAATAGTTTCTCCTCTCGCTTGTAAAACTCTATCGTAGCTTCTTGCTTTCCTGTCAAATATAATCTACACAAAACTACAACGTCAATCGTCATCTACTCTTGTGTTCTTGCATTGCTCTTTCTCCACCGATAAAGTTTTCTCAGTTTCTTTCACTCTCAGTAACCTTTTGCGTCTTAGCGGCTTTATCGCCTTGCTAGGGATGAAAAGATTTTTTTTTTTTGAAGCTGTCATAAAATTTATAAAACTATGTTAAGACATGCCATCTCAATAGCTGTATACAGCTCCCTGACATTTTTCATGATTTTGTGTGCGAATAGACGAATTCACTGTACTCTATTTACATTATTCGGACTATTGTCCTCATCTTTGTCGCCATATTTATCACAACGTTTCGGCCGTTGTAATAAATATGGCGACAAAGATGAGGACAATAGTCCGAATAATGTAAATAGTGTGCATAATACCTCATCTCAGAAATATAGACAGATACTGAATTCACTGTAACTGCTCGATTGGGCTCATGTCGGGCGAACATAGTGTCCACACTATTAATCGTATATTCCAGAATGCTCCTCGAACTATTTCCCAGTAACTTGAATCTGATGACATGGTGCTTTACCCTACTGGATTAAACCGTTTTTGTTACGGTATACAGAGTCCATGAGCGAGTACATATAGTCATCATTCAGTGCAACGTGTTGGTCACCGGTTCAGACGGATCAGAGGACCCAAACAATGCTAAACACCCCTAACCATTATTGAACCTCCATCAGCTTGTACGGTACCTTGTTGACAACGGGGGGTCCTTGCAAACCACTACCATTATCCCAAAACGATTGCAACTATGATTCATCGAATTATACCACAGTCGTCTAAAGTCAAATAAGCGACATCGACAGGCACAAGTGAAAAATTGACAGGACACCCAAGGAGAATCTTCTCCTCTCGCACCCCATGGAAAGTACAGAACTGACCGGATACATATGAGTGTCGTATCTCTTGAATAAAATATCGACTTACGGCCATATTACGTTGAAATAACGTTTCCTGTACGATCACCGAAGTTAAGCAACATCGAGCCTGGTCAGTATCGACATGGGAGACAGCTTGCGAATACAACGTGCTGTAAGGTTGAATATGCGACAATGTAATGGATAATGGCTTGTAATTTGAACTCGGTGAGCCGTGCTTCAGCTACAATTGGGTTTCGTTATATTCACTTATATGCAAATATTGTTAAGAAATATATAAATCTGCATCTTCTCGACACCCCAGCTATGGGTTAATTAGTAAAACTTGTATCAGTGAAAATCATTATCCCCGAAAAATTCTTACAACCTAGAAATATTTTCTGACTTTAAATAACATGCAAAAGGTTGATAAACCGTAAAAAACAAATCAATCGATTAAGGAATAAAATGTCGATGTTATTTGATTCAATGTCGCTTGTCTGTTGCCACGGATAATTCTAACAACCAAATGTGTCCTTCCATGATTTATTAAAGACCCGGGTTATGTCAATACGCTCTCCCCATTGCTTTCCGTCAATAAACGCCTGACACCGTAGATCAAGAGATGACAACTATCCCCACAGTCATGTCTCGTTCCAACTCCGATAATTTACCTAAACTGGCTGGTGTTCGTATTGTCTCGACAGATGCCAGAGCACAATTTGCGTCTATGGGTCTGTACATTTCCATGATGTCAAATGTCTTCACAAATTCAGATATTGAATGTCCTGTACGCCTGGGCCACACTATCAAGCCCCGATCGAACTCCGATATCGTCATGTCATGAACAACTTAAGCAGTGATTATACTGACTGACCAGATACCATGTCACGGTGGCTCCATCTACCATGACCTTTACATACTGCCATTCCATGAATTTTAGTAGGTCAATGTAACACTTTGGGTCTTAATTTTTGAGTTGGAAGAAATACATACTCTTAAAAGCATTTCTTTCCCTGTTAAAAAACGACCAGGTTTTATTGTAATCAGTTAAAAAATATATATATAGATACACACCTTGTTTATTTCTTACTTTGTCTTTCCGTCTCGCTAGTTGTGTAGATTTTCTAGACACAATTCATTTTGTCTTTTGATTATCGCTTTATTTACAGATCGATCCGTGGGGAGAGAAATTCCATTCACAAAAACCTTGTTTTTTGCTTGTTCGCGGCAGAACTTCTGTTTATGGTCGGCATTCACAGAACCGATGACAAGGCAAGTTTTTTTTTTTATTTTATTTTTTTTTTTATTAGTCAGCCTTATTTTCAGTTTTAAATGAAATCAGTCAAGTAAATTTTAACTCTTGACTGAGGGAGACAGCTCATAATATACTTACTGGGCTTACTTAAATGTATACATTAACAGGGGTTAAGAGAAATAAGGAAATGACAATATTTGATTAAGAGCTACAAAGGATAAGAAATTGTGATAGCTATGATAGCCTACGTCCATTTAGTAAATAAGAAACGCTAAAAAACACATCGCAACTGATCTACTGTGTATCTGTTTTATTATATTTTAATATTACATTATTTCTTTATAATCATTTTTGGTAGAGGATAAAGCTCGCAGAATTTAATAGCAGTAGATAGGTTCACTAATCGTCCGGTTTACCCTCCTCCATGGTCTTTTGAAAAGGATTAGAGGCTTATCACTTGTTTCCTGTTTAGAATTGGCTTTCCGGTTCCTTCTAAAGTCTTCTTATTCTCTTTGATTCCCAGTAGCCTCCTTGCGTCTTAGTGGCATTATCGCCTTGCTTGGGTGAATTAATTTTTAACAAATCATAGTTGTTATTAACAGAGTCTGCACAAATGTTTAGGCCATATATATATATATATATATATATATATATATATATATATATATATATATATATATATATGAAGAAATATAGTCTTAAGATGTGCTATATTTATGAGATAAAGTGCTCAATATCAGAGATAGAGCGTGTGTAAATATAAATGTGAACATAGAAATCAACACTTAGAGGCGACAGTCTGTTTCATGGTATATGCAATCGTCAGGCCCTACGATTGCATCTGGCATGAAACAGACTGTCACCTCTAAGTGTTGACTTCTATGTTCACTTTTATATATATATATATATATATATATATATATATATATATATATATATATATATATATATATATATTAATGCAGCAACCTTTCTTTTAAACATCTTTCGTTAAATATGAAGGAATAGAAAAATTTTATTAATTTTATATTTAGTTTTTCAAACGTTCTTACATTTTTTCCGTTTCATGGAAAGGCTGAGGGAGTATAAAACTGTCCATACTGTCGATTGTCCCAAGCACTTTCGGACACTCCTTTCGCCATTTTCAAGGGTGTTTTGTCTTCGTGTTGTTCCTTGTTTTGACTGTGGGGGATGCATTATTTGTGGATTCTAGTAAGAACGTTACTTTCAAGCCATCGTGTGTTGGGCATTGCTAAAGTTCGAGTGGGTGACGTTCTAGTTGTTAAAACACTTTCAACGCGTCTTTACCATTGTTAAACATGGTGATGTTGAAGGTGGTGGAGCGCTGTTTGATGTTCAGTGCCTCTCTTATAAAGAGATGTTTTCGGAAATTTGATTTCTTGGGACAATCGACGATATGAACAGTTTTGTACTCCCTCACCCCTACCAAACGAAAAAATGTAAGAACACTTGAAAAACTAAATTTGTCTTGTCCGTCCATATAGAGAAAGACAGACAGACAGAAACAGAGATAGATAGATAGATAGATAGATAGATAGATAGATAGATAGATAGATATAATTGACTCCAACCAGCAAGATTTAACTGTTTAATCTTTATTGTATTTTTCCAATTTTCGAATAGGTTGTTGCACACCCAGATCAAAACTGTAGATAAACGATCCAAAGTTCTTGTTTCGGTTCACTATTTTTATTCAAGTTCTTTTGACCGTCTTCGTCAATATCAATGGCTAAATGTTGCGAGTGCCAGAATCAAAGGTTTTTCTTAGCTTCGTCCTGACATTTGTTTTAACTATATATTTCAATTCCCATGAACGGAATATGTCACAGACCCCACTAAATTCCCACGCAACACCCAATTAACATGCAATTAGTTAGCTGTTATTAACAAACAAAATTATATAGATTTTATGAAAACAGCCTATATTTTTTAATAAAATTTGAAAACATCTTTAAATGAGAAAATATACGTTTTCTATTTTCTATTTCTTCGGTGTTATTTTTTTTATTAACGTGTCACGTGACAATTTCAGCTTCTATGTTCGATATTTGCTGGCGTCCTGCATTATCTATTCCTTGCCGCCTTCTCTTGGATGTTGATGGAAGCCGCCAAAATTCTTATCATGATTATACAAGTCTTCAACTCGTCAAAATCTAAAATGATTTACTTCTACATCTTCGGATACGGTAAGTGTTTCTTGAAAAGATTTTCTTTAACAGGCAAATAAAAAATGCGAAAAAAAATAACCAAGAACAATATTCTTCTGAAATTAGCGTGAAAATCTGAAACCCACTTTTCTTCAAATACAGTGTCAGCCATCATCTATTTTCACTTGTTTTGCTTTCGTTTTAATTCTAATTACTTTCTATCACAAGTCAATTTGTCTACGATAGTGAATAAACAACGTCGATCTATTTTCTTTAAAGGTTTCCCAGCGATCATCGTCGGAATTTCCGCAGCTGTCAATCTTGAAGGATATGGAACTGACAAACAGTAAGTCAATTTGTTTGTATTAGCTAAACAGATTTTATTTAGTTATTTATTTCCCATGCTACAGCCTGTAAAAGTGATTCGTATTTCTTGTCCCATTTAATTGTAATATACGGAAAAATATTAGTGAATATGAAAGGATTATGGTCAAAATAAGCAGACATAATGTTTCTAACTTATTCAATCATACACGCCTAAAAGACAATTTGCTGCCTAAATACACACACAAACACACACACCTACACACGCACACAATATATATATATATATATATATATATATATATATATATATATATATATATGAAGAAATATATTTTTAAGGTGTGCTATATTTATGGGATAAAGTGCTCAATATCAGAGATAGAGCATATGTAAATATAAAAGTGAACATGGAAGTCAACACTCAGAGGTAAAAGTCAATGATTGCGTTTAGCATGAAACAGTTTGTCGCTTCTGAATGTTGACTTCAATGTTCACTTATATATATATATATATATATATATATATATATATATATATATATATATATATATATATATGACGGTGTTCGAGAATACATATTTTTCTTTAATAAATTTTGCTGAATATTCAGGCCAGGAGATGAAAATAAATACACTGTAAACGGACCAAATATGGATATTCACTAAAAGTTATCTCTAAGTAATATATATATATATATATATATATATATATATATATATATATATATATATATATATATGTATGTGTATGTATGTATGTGTGTGTGTGTGTGTGTCACACCATGAATTTGATCATTTATAACTGAATGACAATCTAACGTAATGTTAAGCAACATGCGTCAAAGTTGAGCATTTCTTATTTAAATTCATCGCCCACCAAAAGAGGATTAACATGGTACCTTCAATTAAACAGAGTAAATGAAATGGCAGGTCTTGCGCATGGCACCAGCTGTCATTTTCAGCGTCACTGGGTTACTTCCTGAATGTGGGCAAGGGAAAAAGAAAGATGGCAATTGACTCTACGCGGACACGACAGTGCTACCTTTGGTCATAGACACCAGTTTCTACTCGCCTGTGTTGGGGTCCATGAGAAATGTGTAAGCATCGAAGTCTATTTCACCCCATTTCTCCCGCGCCTCCATAGAAATGCTAGACACTGAAGTTAAGCTTTGGATCAGAAAGGTCGAGGCACGTCTTTCAGAAGGACTCTGATCGTTTCTGTATGAATCATATCAGGATTATATCATTCCCAGCGCTTTTAGTTTGAATCCCCCGGAACTATTACATCAGAGACGTTATCAAGTGCTACACCAACCAACCAACCGCCTCACGATGCCAAGGACTTATTCAAAGTCACCATTGTGGATGTGATGATCAACAAGAACCACCGGATCCGAAAAATACAAACGAATATGAGGCCGCATCGAGGCAGTCCTCGAGGATAAAAGGTGGATTCTAGTGAATAAACTTTGCTGTTTAAATTGAAAAAAAAAGAAAGAAAAGTGCCTAATTATTTTATATCTTTAACATGTAACCCAGTACTTTCTGCTACATTATGAGGTCATCCGACTTTAAACTGGTTCCCCGCCAGGATTTTCCGATGGAGGAGAGTGGCTAGACACTGAACATGATTAAATACAAGACCTGTCAAAGGTCGGATGACCCTTCGTGTATGTTCAATGGACATCAAGCACATTTGAGTAAATTAAAGGTAAAATTACACATTTATACCATATTTCTTTAACTTTTTTTTAATGCAACATGAATATAATCCTAAACATTCTTAACGCACACGTGTACACACGGTGTGCACGTGTACGTTTACTAGATAATGGTTCTGTTAAAAATACCTTTTCTTTTTTTATATTACAGTTGCTGGCTCTCGACTGAAAACTACTTCGTGTGGGCGTTTAACGGACCCGTCGCCTTTATTTTGTTGGTACGTATCACATTTGTTTTCGATTACTCAACTTTTACACACAAACCGATTCCTCCGTCCAAAGATCTATTTCTGCAAATCAATGTCTCACTCAAAGAACTAGAAAAAGATTTTAATCGATAATTTTTTCTTAATCATTTGAACGAACTTATTTTTTTAGACGGGGACTCGTGTATATACTCAGACTTATTCGATATAGTCGAACTATTACAAAAACTGCTCACTCGATGCGGCTATTGTCAGGCTGGAGTTGAACTCCTTCGACTTTTCTCCTAGTTATTTTTTTCTACTTAGGTTCAAGAACAAAGGTGATGCAAAGTAAAAGAAGATAAAAAGAAGTGAAGATTATGTAGCGATTGATACTTAACTGAAAAATGTACTATTCATGGAAGCACCCACGTAGGAGTTTCATCCACAGACTAGCAGTTCATAGGGAAGAGGTTGTTTGAATCGATTTTGTGGGTGTAACATGGTGTGTTCTTGCTGCAAAGGTCGGAACTGGTGAAACTAAAGGCTGGAGATCATCTGAACATTTGCCATGGATATAGCGATAGATCGGGGATAGGCATGTAAATTTACGGCTGTGTCAAAAGAGGCGGTAGAGTGGGAAATAATCTGGTATATCCGTCATACATTTTGCAAAGAATAGAAAATCCGAACGCCCCAAAAAGCATCATTACTATCCAAACGAGATCCTAATTAAAATCAGTTCCGGTGTTTCGTAATCATGTGACGTCACTTGACATCCGCTGAAAGTTACCAGATGTTGTTTATGATAACTCGAAAAGGGGAAATAGCAAGGCCTCTCTTAGAAATAATGATGGTGACGGTTGTATTAAAGTTGACAATTATTATTGTTTTCTGATCACAGGTTAATGCAGTGGTGTTGACTTATGCTCTAGTTACAATCTACAAACACTCTGGCTATGTGATTCCAGATGATATGGTGGGAACCGTCGCGTAAGTGAAAAATAATATTATTTTTTTTATATTTTCACAAATTAAGACAAGAAACATTGTAATCATTTTTATTATTGCAAATAAACGCAATTATAAATGCTATGTTTTTTTAATGAAATCGAAATTAAAACATATTTTTAATTAAATTACAATGTCGGGTTTTGTTCTAATTAATTAAATCACTGGAACATTAAAAATATTTACGTATATATAATAAATTAAATGTATAAATAAATTAATTTAAAAAAAAAAACAAATAAATAATCGATTACAGACTAATTATACTTAAACCTAACGCTCTTTCTGCTTACAGAGGGACGGCTGGCAGGTCTTAATATATAGGTCCTGACACTAAAATTTTAAGGTGAAAATCAGAAGTCAGTACCGAGAATATGACTTGGTCGAGACACATTAATGACTGTTTAATAAATACTCAGCTATTACCGAAGTAAATGTCTTAATCTACCTATATACACTGTCCAAATTATCCTTCTGAATATATTTTTAAAATTTAATTTTTCCTTTACAAATCAATTACACATCTCATAAAGCGAAAACTTAACAAATCCTTAGAATGAAAGTTCGTGTATCAACGTTGTGAGAATTTAAAAATTCCACAGATGCTGCTTAAAATATTATTCACAAAAATGTGTAAAAGAAAAGATTTCGGGATACAACAACAGCATTGAAACACGACTTGAAGGTTACGACATTTCCTAAGTGAAGATTCCAACCAAGAAGTCTGAAATTCTATCAGGAAGACCGTGTCCTTCTTTCAAATGTAGAGGATAAAGTATGGATACGCGGAGCTGTAAAGAATAGCGTATCGAAATTATGAATCGGAGAGCCGAGTTCGAATTCCAGTCGAGTTTGTTAAATTCGTATGGTTGTAAAGAAAAGAAAAAACTGTCAACTTATAGTAGCAATAAACGTCTGCAATAGATTTCTTCTGTCTCTTGACCGCAACATTTGTAGCCAAATCACAGTTCAAACGATAGTCCGTCGTAACAGTTCAACAGGCAACGTAGAAAACAACAAAATAGGGTCACAAGTCCAACCTTCACTTCTCACCAGCAGAAACGCGTGTTCGTCCACCAAGCTAAGAAAATCCAAATCTGCCACATAAACGAAAAACAACGGCTTTTGTTCACTGGGAGATCTTTCTGATTTGGTCAAGCTATTCAGGGAGCGAAGAAAATTAGCATAGATTCTGGTCCTTAAAGTAGATCTTTGCTAAGTACTTTTTGGTAATTTTTCTTCGGCACATCGCACACAAAATATGAACTCTTTTTCGAGGTAGCTGATTATCTCTTTCACTACAATTCGCGTACGCGCAAATACTCTTGCGAAACAGACTGGGTTCTATAGACTTTGTTGACAGTCGAAGAAGGACAACTCTGACTTTAAACCTGATTAAAAACCTTGTCTAATGGAATTAGTGCAAAGTAAATAACTAAACTCAATCATAATTTGAACTCGGCCCGCTGAATTCATTTCCCACATTGAATAGTTACGTACTTTTATTTATCAAGTTCAATCTTGCATGAAATTCTCGTTTGTTAATTTTTAAATATTTCTCTATTATTTGTCTTATTTTATCTTTTAGGGCCTGGGCTAAAGGCGCGCTGTCCCTGGAGGTCATTCTTGGGGTTACTTGGCTTTTTGGTTTTTTCTTTGTCAGTCACTCCACTCTGATTATGGCTTACATCTTTGCAATCCTCAACACACTCCAAGGATTCTTCATCTACTGTTTTCATTGTCTTGGTAACAAACAAGTGAGTTCAATCTCTTTTATTTTACTTTCTTCTGCACGGATATAACATTAATGAAAGGTTGCTTCCAATCAGAAGCAAAAAATAATTTCAATCTTTTCGCTTTTGGCTTATGGTCACATCACGTTGAAACATCGTATTCCCGTACAATCACCAAAGTTAAACAAAGTTGAGCCTGGTCAGTATCCTAGATGTGTAACCGCTTGAGATAAACCAGGTGTGGTTAGTTTGGATGTACGGGTGGTGTAATGGATAATGGCTCGGAATTGTTAATCGGAGAGTTGAGTTCGAATTCCAGTTAGATGTGTTATATTAATTGTAAAATTTCAAAGTATAGAATATTAAATTCTTAATTATAATTTAAATAAAACAAAATATAATAATTGCTTCATATGCTTATAGATAAAATTTAAACCCATAAAATGTCAAATTTTTAGTTTTTGTTTTAATAAAATCCCAAAATTATTTTGTGAGAGAAAGTGCAAGATTGCCATGTTTTCTTGTTTTTTTTTTTTTTCGTGAGTATGTAAAATTTTGTTTGGAATTTTCTAATCGAGCAGGAACTTTTGCACTGATCTAATATAATTACTCACACAAATAAATATGAATAATCTATGTGTGCGTATTATTGAATATATTTTAATATGAACAAAACTTTAATTTGTGAAACGATTTTGTAGAATTACATTTTCCAAATAAGGACTTTTTTAAAAATGAAAAAGGCAAATATTGTAGTGAATTCCATGCCAAGCTATCTGAATGATTATTCGAATGATTTATTCGAATGAACTAAAATTGGTTCTCTTTTTCGATTGCTGACAGGTCTGGAAAGAGTACAAGAAGCTGTTAGGCCTTAAAGAGAAAAGCGGCACGGCGACCAGCACGAAAACCGCTTCTATAAGTCGGAAACCAACGGACGCCGCTACCTACGAAATGGCTGCTCCGAATCACAAAAACTGAACGCTTCCAGAGTGACGTTAAACTCCAATATCCGGTTCCTCTTATAGGGGGCCCTAGAGTTCATATATAGGAACAAAGCTAAAGAAAAAAAAAAGACGAAATTTACAAATTGAACGGCGATTTATTTTCTTTTTACTTATTTTTTCAAACCCGGACTTCATTCAGTGCGGAATTAATGTTGCTAAACAATACCAACATTTAGTGTCGTTCGAACAAAACATACAACTCACAGTTTCTCTTTTTTTTCTTTTTCTTTTTTTTTTTTTTTTTTTTTGCTGTTTTGTTTTGCTTTAAATGAAGGAAGACATTTGTTTTGCTTTAAATGAAGGAAAAAAAAAAGAATGATTCTATTCTTTTCTGATTGACTTCATTTTTGCGCTCCCTGCATTTTTTTTTCTCAAATTGTAAATTATTCTAATATTTCTACAGTTAATTAATGCGGCAATAATTTTAAAACATGAATAACTGTCATTTTTTGTCTATTATTATTATTATTATTATTATTATTATTATTATTATTATTATTATTATTATTATTATATCTTTATAGACTATTTCAAATATCTTGCTTGAACAGATTTTTTTTCAACTATGAATAACAAGACGTTTGTTTTTCGGCTATTCGGTATAATGATATAATGTTATAACATTTACTAAATGTACAAATTATATTCAGAAGAAGAAATGTTGTTGCATAATTATAAAAGGTTTAACCGAAAAATACACAGTGCCTTATTATTATTGTAAACGTTATTACAATCTATTGATTTTAGTAGATGGATACAAAATCAATCAGCACATTGGAATTATCGATCTGGTATTATTATTTACAATTTCCAACAGATTTTTTCCTGCTTATTTCAATGGCTTCATTATTATTATTATTATTATTATTATTATTATTATTATTATTATTCATACATTTGTCTTTTCTCACCAGTTTTTTTTTTGGGGGGGGGGTAAGGATCAAGTGATAGCAAGTCTCCACAAATCTATTGGACTTTCTCTTGCTGAATCCAACACTTCCGTGACCAGAACAGTTTAAATTCTTTCCCAAATCTCCTATTCCTTCAATCTTGCCCCTAGTGACTTTAGGGCGATTCCCATTGTTACTGTAATGGCGAACACGACCTGACCCTTATATTCCACAATTTCTAAACTTACAAAGAAAGATCCGACATTATAATTATTATTATTTTTATTATTGTTATTATTATTCACGTTCGCACCAGATGTCCGGTGGTTATCGTCAAGGATTGAGTGACAGCAAGGTCCTTCAAATTTCCACCATCTTATTCAGTATTCTCGCTAGCCAAGCCCCCACCCGCACCAACGATGTGGTCCTGACAGTCTCAACCCTACCTCGGATTTTAAACATCCAATATCGATTCCAGTGTTTTGGCAGTTTCCACTGAACCATTATTACAGGCCTGATTCTAAATTTCATATTCCCTATTTTTATCAGCTCCCGGGAAAGGTCCTGGTATTTCTATAATTTCCCACTCAGTGGTTCGACGACACAGCTACATCCACGAGTTGGCAGGTTTTTGTTTTCCTTATTCCCGTTCGATTCGATTTTCTTGTCTGAATGGAGTAATTGATTTGTGTAATGCATTTGAGTAATTGATTTGGGTAATGAATTTGGGTAATGAATTTAGGTAATTGATTTGGGTAATGAATTTGAGTAATTGATTTGGGTAATAAATTTAGGTAATAGATTTGTGTAATGAATTTGAGTAATTGATTTGGGTAATGCATTTGAGTAATTGATTTGTGTAATGAATTTGGGTAATGCATTTGAGTAATTGATTTGGGTAATGAATTTGGGTAATTGATTTGGGTAATTGATTTGGGTAATGAATTTGAGTAATTGATTTGGGTAATGAATTCCCAAAATGTATTGCGATTTTTTTCTTCCCGGACAGTTTCTGCTTTCTGGTGAACCCATTTGAGTAAATGGCTGTACTTGGTTGCACGATTCCTAGGCTATAATCATTGCTACCCTGTCGTATTTTTGTTTTCTGGCTACTTAGCTACATTCATTGATTATATGGTTTACTGTTTCATCTTTATAGTCACATAGTCGCGGTATCTACTGCTTTTTTGTGTGTTTTGTACATCTTTACTTCCTAATGATGTAGTTTATCGTGATGCACCTGTTCTGGGCTGCGATTATGATAGATTCCATTTCTCTTTTCAACTGTCCTCTGCGTCACCATTCCCATTATTTTTCGGCTGTCATATTCTGTGAATGCCTCTTAAGTTCTCTGTACAATGCAAGTGACGCGAGTAAAGTGCGGAGTCTCCAGAACAATAGTCGTGGTGATGGGGGGAGTGTTACTGTCTGTAATGTTTTTGTTACTTAATCGAAGGGAAAAACAAGCAAAGAATGTCATTTTCTAATAGCAGGAATGGTGTATATCAGTTTATGGTCTTTTTTTATTATTGTTAAATGAAGAGAGGAAATAGCAAAGTTTAGACTCGAGCCGTAAATATGGGAAGGCAAATCATTATTATTATTGTTCGTTTTTTAAATGAAAATAGGACATGTAAGAGACTATTTCAATCGTTGTAGTGATAATGAGTGTTGAACCCTTGTATTATTATTATTATTATTATTATTATTCAGCTTCTCTGCACTTTTGGTTGAAATCGAGAATAGACGCTAAATGGTGACCCCAGACTTTCGTCTCGCCAAATTAAATATTCATATGATCAAGTCAGACTTACAGACAAACAAACCAAGTATATTTGACCCTTTAATAATTTTATCATTATCATTATTATTGTTGTTGTTGTTGTTTATTTCCTTTGATTTCCTTCCGGGTTCCGACCAGAGACCTAAGGTCAGAAATGGCATCATGACATTTTCCACTGAGCAGTTTTGCAAAAAAAAAAGGCGGCCAACTTCAGACCACACTCATTTTACCTAGATAAAACTGTTCGTAATGTATGAGTTGAACTTGTGACTACACTTTATTATTATTATTATTATTATTATTATTATTATTATTATTATTATTATTATTATTATTTAATAGAATATAACATTATTTTTCAAACGACTTATGGTAAATTGCGTTAGTATTTAACTAACATTAAAACTAGCACACCCCCACCCTCACACGCAAAAATACAATCACACACACACATACATATATATATATATAAGGAATTTTACTTTCAACATGAACCTGATTTATTCTTTGTTTTTGTTTTTTTTTTTGGGTGGGGGGGTTCAAACTTCCCTTCGGACATTTGAATTCCTGACAATCAGCAAGTATCCAATTTGTAATAATTCCCTCAAATTCTATACCTGAAACACACTTTTATTCTACGGTTAACCCAATACGAGGCTCAAGAGTTACTTAATATTGAGGGTTTACTGCTAAAATGTTTATGATAAATGAGGCACATGTGATAGAAGATATGCATCAATCTTCACTTTTTAGGTAGAAGTTAGTTTTTGATTTCACTAGATACTTTCTGGGGGTTTATGCATTTAACAGATACGTTAGTCTATAGCGATTTAAGACTTAAATGGGCTAAGTGTTTATCTGTCATATGTTTGTCTTTTAGTCTTTCCGTCGACTTTGTCAACAGACGAAAAGACAGAAATACGGCAAAGTTTAACAAACATAACCGCAAAAAATGCCATGTCAAAAAGGCGGTCTCTTGACAGTGTCAAGAGACCGCCTTTTGACACTGTTACTGGATATTCTCTATTCTTTAAAAAGAGCTATTTTTAGAATGTTAATAAAATCCTAACATAAGAAACAGGATTAATAGTTTTGGGATTTTTTTCTCGAGAGTTGAAAAAAAAATTGTAAACGGAAAATCTAATAAATAGTATTTAATTTTTTTGTTGTCAATTCTCATGTTTCATTTATGAATCTGTAATGTAATCAGAAGCATCGACTAGAAATGTTTGTCATTGTTTTATCTGACTTACCTCCCTTGAAAACTTTAAGTTTTTCCTCTCTTTTTTCTTTTTTTTTTTTTTTCTTTTAATATAAGCGTATATTTTAATGCAATGAAAATGAATAGATATTTTAAACATTTTACAAATCATATTAAATACGATCTCCGTTCCACAATAATTGACTCATTCCAAGAGTTTTCTGACGGCCTATTTTTCCTTCGTCTGAGCCCTGATCTTTACAACTGGGACCCACCATGCCACCTACGCAAGAATGACTTGTCCCCATTTTCTTTGTATTCCATGAGTAAGAAATAAATTCCATTTAGACAGCTTCTTCCCAAGAACTCATGCTTTATGGAACAGACTTCCAATCACGACAATCTTGACCTCTTCAAGTCTGGGATTATCTTTCCTGCTTAGTCCAATAACATCACTTCTTGCCATTTCTTAGACTCCTCCAGCACTGCAGAATAACCCTTGAGTGGCTCTTGGGCCGTGTAGTGGGTGAACATTTGTATTAAAGAAAATAGCAAATCTGTTCACTTATTGTGGAACAGAGGTAGTATTTCTTTTCCTGACAAATTTGAATTCCCTTAACATGAATTCTCACTCGAAAGCATTTCATGGTGAGTTCTATTTTTATGCCTGTAATTTTTTCTTTTTTTTTTTTTTTTTTTCGTATCTGGCTCCCTATTCATGAAACTGCATCAACAGTCTTCCCTGCTTTTTACAGAATAAACATTTTAAAATTATTATAATTTTTTTTTTAAATACAATAAAAAAATAATTAGCCGACAAAATTTTCGCCTAAACTTATACCCCGTTTTTTTTTTTTGTTGTTTGTTTTGTTTTTTTTTGTTTTTTTGTTTTTTTTAATCGAGTTTGCATGTTTAATAACAGTGTCTATCTCATCGGTTCCAGAGATCGATGTTCGAACCGCAGTAAAAACCTGATTTTTGAATGCTGATTTTAAAGACAGGAAAGCCATTTCCACTTGCAAGAAAGTTGCGTCGCAATATCTTAGCTCCATTTGCCTTTCTGATGTACTATCAGGAAATACGGCTTTTGATGCTGTTGTCTTTCAGCGTTCTCGTTATACACCATCATCTTTCATTAATTGGGATTTTTTATATATATGTTTATAACAATCTCAAAGAAACATTCTATTAAAATTATTGTTAAAATTATTCAGAATAGATTAGCTAGATGAGATATTCTTATTATTATCATTATTATTATTATTATTGATAATAATAATTCAACTGCTGTTTTTTAATTTTGCTTTTGAAATCAGCTTTGTTTAACTACTTCTACAAATCAGATTCCCATATTCAATTCTGTTTATTGTTCCATTCCATTCTGGTTCACATTCTTCAATTCTGTTTTATTGTATTTTATCCTGTTTATTGTCCTTTTTATTCTATTCTATTCTTAAAAATAATAACATAACCAGAATATTCCTCGACTAATGTGCGCCTATTTCAAACGCTCACATCGATTACGTTCCATGTACAAAAAGGTTTCCCTGACCCTAACATATATATATATATATATATATATATATATATATATATATATATATATATATATATATATATATATAAGCATTTAGTGCAATACGACATATTTATATATTTATATAAAAATTGAATTAAAAAAAAAACGCTTAAAAAAATCATTCATTTCTCGTCTTCATTGTTCGTTGTATTTTATGTACTTTTTATATTTTTGTCCAAACATTCTAATCTGACAATTTACAATGAGAAAAATAAGTTGAGTGATATTTTTCCCGATGAAATTCATAACAAGTTATTTAAATGAAAAAGCATTGTATATTAATTAAAATGCTTTGCTTCTCATTTACAATGGGGAAAATGTTGTCTTCTCTCGATAAACTCGAGATAAATACATTACTGATAATTTTCTACAAATATTTGTGGTAGGAAAATCTATAAATTAATACACTTGGACCTATGTATGGTGTGTGTCACGCTTCGTTTTACAGAATGAGAGAACATACAGAGTAAAAGAGAAAGAGAGACAAAAAGAGAGAGTGCTATACAGAGAAGGATTGGAGGGGGTCATTTAAGATAAAGGCAGTTATTTATAGTGAGGGGGTTAAATCATGTTTCGTAACCTAACGATCTGTTGAGGACAAATACGCTCCTAAACTGCAACTGACCTTTTGAAATTAAAATCTTTCTGTAATAATTATAATCATTTTGCAATATAATAATAGCAGATGATGTTCTTTTAATAAAAAATTCTATTAAACCGAGATTGTGTTGATCATCCGAGAAGGAAGTAGAAAGAGGGAGTGACATAGAGAGTAAAAGAGAGAGCGTGACGTAGAGAGACAAAAGGAGAGTGCGACACAGAGAGGGATATGACAGGTGTTCATCTTAGATAAAGGCCGTTGTTTGTAGTGTGAGGTTAAATTATGTTTCGTGACTTAACGATTGGTTGAGTCCATTTTTGTATTTTTAATTGTTTAATTACCGACCACCGCTTTACCGGTGGTAGAGAAAAATGACGTAATACCCAGCCACCGGTTAAACAGTCGTAGAGAAAAATGACTTAATGCCCAGTTACCGGTTGAACGGTGGGTAAACACTTGTAACTATTTTTATATATACCATGAAACATTACATAGAAATTATTTGCAACTTTTGACTCAGGAGCTCAGGTAGAAGAAGTGTTAAAATTGTCCAGGAATGTCACTATGTCACTTTTCTTATGACTATCTGGGAATGGTTATGAATTGAAAACTACAGAGTGCAGCATTAAAAAAAGAAATTAGTCAATCTGTTTAGTTGATATGGCACTTGTCAGTTAGTATTATTACAATACATTGTGTAAACCATCAAAAGAAATCTGATAATATAATTTCATTTTTTAACAAAAATAAATCCTTGTCATCTTATAGATCTTAAAATAATATCAGAGAATCGATTTTTGAGTCACATCAAATTTGTGGCAATGATTAATCATCGGTACTTGGAGTATACTGCAATGAATCTTTCCGAAACATTAAATGCCGCGGATCTTGGCGCCCAAAATTATCGACAACTGCAAAGATTATTTTATTTTATTGAGACATATCCGAAACTTTAAAATTCATATATATATATATATATATATATATATATATATATCATCGGGGACACAGTTGAAAGGCACCCAGTGAGTATCAAACTCACTGCACTAACAAATTATTCTGTGAGAGGATTTGGCTAACAGCAGGTAGATGTGCCCACAAACACATATAATAGGTTTATTAATAGAATCTTATTGATATAGTAGTGGGGAACGAAATACAGTAAACACTTGTTAGACTTCTCCATCGAGAAACGCTACAGACAGGAGAGATTTGAAAAAAAACATAGGGCGTGTATTTATATTCGAGTAAATCTGTTATTGCAATCTCGAGAATTATTCGTTGTAATAAGTTTTTCCTCACCTAATAAGGACAGCATTTTCGAAATCATAACTCTCTCTCTCTCTCTCTCTATATATATATATATATATATATATATATATATATATGTGTGTGTGTGTGTGTGTGTGTGTGTGTGTGTGTGTATAATTTATTCGAAAATTATAACATAAATATGTTATAAAATCGCTACAAAAATAGCCATTTTGTTTCAACACTTCTGGTGTCTTATCAAGTAATGATGTTGAATGATAAGACTTGATAAGACACCAGAAGTGTTGAAACAAAATGGCTATTTTTGTAGCGATTTTATAACATATTTATGTTATAATTTTCGAATAAATAATTATATTTGCTCTACTCTGTATTGGCCATTCTTTTAAGAATAGAATTTTTTGGTTATTGGAATTTATTCCGTATACACCAATCCTATACTTGGATATATATATATATATATATATATATATATATATATATATATATATATATATATATATATATATTAAGGTGGCGAACAAATAGGAAACGTATATCATGTTTCACGTATAACAAGTTTCATTTAAGATATATTTGATCTTTAACTCATATATATATATATATATATATATATATATATATATATATGGAAAGACAGAGAGAAGGAGAAAAAGGAATTCAAAATAAAAGAAAATACGGTGGGAATCTCGATGGTTGAAAATCAATCAGCTAAAATATACATAGATTGTCTATGTAGAAAATTATAATCGAAGTTTGTTGGATTTCGTTCCTACATATATAATATACTATCGATAAAAACATCATTAGACTGAAAAAGTCCTTTAGAAGATCGAAACGCGTAATTTAAAAGTCCGTTTCTCCATTTTTGTCACTCAATTACTTACTAGAAGCTTGATATATAGATCTGTATACCATTTCTTTCATACACACCAGCATCCGAATGAGTCAATTCCGTCTCAAGCCGTAAAAGTAACAGAAAGTACTCGGTACTGTGACACTAATTTAGACTGTCTGAACTCTTAAACTGAAAGCATTCATGTATGACTGTTTTTTCTTGTCTGGATAATAAGAAAATGCTTCTCTGAAACAGACCCCCCACTTATTCAGACGCTGAATACATTTTTTTTTGTAGTAGAAACACACATCTTTGTCCTACACCTCACTTAAACAGCCCAAAATATTCAAGTTCGCAATTTACACTGGCTTCTCTTCAAAAATTTCTTCACGATCGATATCTCATTCAAAATGAAAAAAAATGTTTTACACCATCTTCTAGAATTAGTTAAATATAGATCGCCTTGTACATGAGATACAATAGAAGCATTTTTTTTAAATTACAACCAGCTTTGCTGTACTTTGCGCGGTTCTCCTTCTGCTTATCCTTCAGCGACCTGATGAGTAATTTACATATTGTAGTGCACACAGTAGCAAAATTACCAGCTGAAAATGCTATTGTTATGGTAATGGTAATATTAACTGTTTCTTTATAAAGAAACATTCGGCCTTCATTGACCGAGCAACCAGTGTTACTCGATTTACACTTTCCTTCGGACATATATCAAAGTGTACTATTTGTGCTGTTCATCTCTAATGGTAATCGTAATATTAACTGTTTCCCTGTAAGGAAACATTCCGTATTTACTGACCGAGCAACCATCGTTACTGTCGGTTGAAATTTTTAAGTATTTCTATTAAAACAATTTGTCAGGAAAATCGTTTCTCAAGTCCAGTAATTATGTTATTGATGAGGGTTTCCTTTCTAACCTTTTGTTCGAAGTAGTGCGGAAAGATAACATCTTGATTATGTCATTTTTTCTCTTCGACTTATATGTGATATCCATTTTAGTTGTTGATGGTGTTGGAAGTTTTCAAATGATGTGGTTCCTCTTATTTGGTACATTTTTTTGTGATTCTGTAGCCCCAGTCCACGATGTTCAAAGAAGAGCGGTCCTCTCCAAGACCTAAAAGACATACAAGTAAATTCCTTCTTTTCGTTATTTTTTAATGGGAAGAAAAAATAAGACGTTTTCCTTTCTTTTTTTTTCTTTGCATCTGTGAATGCTTCCAATTATTGATAATCGTATCGATTTTGGTTAAACTCCATTCTAGAGGAAAACGTGCTGAAATGGAAGACAAAACCAAGTTCTGAGAATGAACAATAAGCCAACACAGAATTTAGTAACAAAATAAAAAGTAATTATTTTGTATCTTGTGTCATTACCACATTAATTCAAGCCAAATTCCATTTTGCCTTACAGAAAAACAAGACGAGAAATGGCCATTTTTTTTTCTTACCTGAAACATATTACCTGAACCTTTCCCCCAAATACCTGGTGTTTGCTGTCCGTTTAAAACAATTTTTATGCCACTTCCATCATGGTCTTGCCAAATGACCAGACAGACAGATCAGGAGTGCTCATCTAACAAACAGAGAATCCAAGCCACCATTTTTTAAAACTTAGCTTTGTATATAGCAACATTTCCTCAATGTTATTTTTATGTTACCACAATGAATCGTATATCAAGTTATTTTTTGTATGAATGCCAAGAAAAGTTACACAAACATTTTATGAAAGTTGCCACCCGAGATCATGTTCACGTCTACAGGTATTTTGTCGATTTTTTTTTTTTTTTTTTTGCTGTATTTGTAAAATAAATAATAAACACAAGGTTCATGCAACCATTTACCTGCGTTTGTTTTTTCTTTTAAATGTTTTTTATGTTTTTAATTCATTCACTCCAAACAAGGCGATAATGCCACCAAGTTGCAAGGGGGGAGGTTACTGGGAGTGAAAAAGAATGAGAAGACTTTAGGAAGCGAAAATTCAATCCTAAACAGGAAACAAAGGTTGAACTTCTGTTTAAATGACGAGGGAAGAGGATGAACCGGGTGATAAATGAATTTATCTCTTCTTAATGGCGGCAAAAAATAAATAAATAAAATAAATAGTCAATAAAATTTTACAAAATGCCGAATAGTACCTCCATCTACCCTCTATTGTTATTAGTTCTAAAAATTAAAAGAACAATGGCGGACATTTAGCTTTAAAGTAGAAAGAAAACATTGAGGAAAGAAACACTGCAAAATAAAAAACTATTTCGTGACTTTTAAATTATTTTAGTTTATCATCAATTGATAATATATTTTAAAACGATAGAAAATGTAAATTTAGAGCCAAAATAGAGAAGTTGAGAATAATCCAATTGATGAAGAAGACGTTAATCAGCCATTTCTTTCTATTGAATCGTTATGTGTGATATTGGGACCTCACGGAGTTAAACAAACAAACCAAAAAGAGAAAGAAAGAAAAAGGGAAGAGGAAAGAAACTAATAACTGGACGATGATGAATTGAAATGTTGAGAAGAAAATCAAAAACGCAATGCGTTGAAAAATTATGCTTCATTATAAAACGAAACAATTCCAAGAAAAATGAAACCCAAATTTAATTTGGCGGAATTCGGTAAGATTGAGCAAAACCAAGACTACCCCTATAATCAAAGATGTCGGTCCTGGAAAACAGAAAAACATATGTTGTCGATAAAAAAAAATAAAAATAAAAAAAAACGTGTGCTCATCGAAATGACAACTAAAATTGTTCTGGACAAAGAGCCAGTAAAAACATCTGGTTTGAATCGGCTACCCAGAAGAAAAATATCCCTACAAAAATAGAGATTAACGCCTAAGATTGGGTACATGTTCGTTCATTTTAATTTCTGTGGTATTCGTCAAAATTTTATGGCTGACATTATTTTGGATTCTTTTGGATACAAGTGATAAAAAAAATTAATTACTAGTCTTGGAGTGAACAAAGGCGGCCGGCCGTGTGGCCTGGTCGATCGAAAAATCACCTAAAATAACCATCGTGAGACAAGTTGATAAAGAAAGATTAATTACTGGAAATCCCTTTTTTGCCTACGCATTCTAAAAGTTTAGATTCATCACAAAGACAGTGTACCAGCCCATGGAGTGAGTTGAGGTTGGATGCTGATAAAGTGGTAGAAGGGGGATAGAGATTAGCACCGCCTATATAGAGCGATGGTGCGAGATGAGACGTGAGTTGGAGTTAAGTACCGGCTTGATTCCTCGACCACAATCAAAAGGGGACTGAACAACCCCTAAGTTTGGAAAAGTACTCGAGTAAACATATTTTGAAATATGCTATTTTAGAAAAAATTGATGCTAAAGGTGGAAGATAACCGAACCTCAGACCCTGGTGAACACCACACCTTCCGGGCACAGGATTCCATATAAGTTGGAAACTTGGACAACTTGAAGAGTCCCCGCATTAATTCTACTAGAATCCACATATTCGCCGAAACTTCCTGACCATGACCTCGAGCCAGACCTCAAGTCCAGAACTTAGAAATTTAAATTACTACTAACACAGGCCGTAAACTCCAAAGGTGATCCCTATGTCATTTGATTATAACAATAAATAGGAAAGGTTACAACCGCTACATACAACAAATCATATATAAACCAAATCGTTTTTACATTTTTAACCAGAGTTGATTCTTTATTCCAAAGAATTATTTTTGTGTATCTCTTCGCTGTCGACCTGTTCTTCGCTTCAGTTTACTTCATTAACGATCTTCTCACCCTCTGAGATCAAAAACACAATGTGGCAGAAGAGTGAAGGATTGTGAAGGAGATAAACGCCAGGTAAATCGAGTGACACCGTGCACATCGACACGATACCAGCGACAAACCAGCAACGATTTAACGAGTGAGGAATCAGAGTAGAGGGTAACCACGGGGGTCTGAAGGAATCTGAAGACCACCGCAGGGTACGGGGCTACAATCTGCTGTACGAGAAAGAGAAACGGGCAAATTGAGTGTGGATTAATACTCAATTGTAGCTTGAATACCGAGAGCCATAACAGAGGCGATTCCTTGACCTGTGTGAGAATAACAATAATGGACAAGAAAGGAAAGTATTTTGATAGAAAAAAATCTCACTGAAGAAAACAAGACAGAGAGAAGTCATATACTGGCGGTTTTCATTTGCCGATTTTGCTAAATCCTTTCTTTATTAAAGCGATAAAAACGGACATGTTAAAGCAAGAAGAAATTTTATAAGAAAAAAGAGTGGCAACAAAAATAAATTTACTGTAAAGAGGGTAATATCAAAATACAAAACGAACAACAGAAAAAAATAACAGTTGAACCGGTTTATTTGTTCTCTCTCATCATTTATAAAGAATTCATAGATTTTATTTTTAATTCGAGATTTTCATTTCGTCAAACGTTATTTTTAGTGGATAACCGTATTTGAGTAGACGCCCTGTTTTTTAAATGGTGTTTATTTCGTCTAACAGCCTGCGTAATCGAAAAAAAACATGCCGGATCAAACGGTGGTTTCTCCTACAAACGGTGACGCAAATTCGTACCCTGCTGGAGGATAAATTCGTACCCTGCTGGAGGGTACATTTTCGTTATTAAGTATTTGTTAATCGTGTTGTATTTCGATATTACCATTTGTGAAGAACAAATATATATTTGTGATATATATATATATATATATATATATATATAGATAGATAGATAGATAGATAGATAGATAGATAGATAGATAGATAGATAGATAGATAGATTATTTGATGAAATTTTACTATGTTATATCCACCTTAAATGGGGGGCACGTCGAGGTGAATACAACAATGTGTTTAAAATCATTTCTCCTTGATTATTGCAATGACTGAAAGAAAAAAAATCAGTGGAACGAAATTGTTAACCAATCATGGATCAATGTTCGGTAACTCTTCTACATGCCTGGGTAATTGCAGCAAATGTTTGTCACTCTCTAATGTAGTGTTGGACACTATGAAAATCATTTTGAAATTTATACTCATCAAGGGAGGTAAATCTTAATAATAATTCGGAGTTTTCTCCCTTGACAGTTACTCACTATTAATTTTTGTATTATTTCAATTGAGGAAAAAGACACGAAGCTACACATTTTATTATAAGCCTTTACTTATATAGATTTCCACTAAAACTACCAACTCCATGGTTTGTCGAAACGTCGAAATCAGAAAATAGCCGAAATCCATTTTCAGTATAATATTTGCTGTGTACATTTATTATTGTCATTGAAATAAAATCTCCTAAAAAAGATTCAAATTCATGCTCAACATGTAACTCCATGCTTAGATGTTTTATTTAATTCCAAGTCTATGAACGATTAATATGCAACGATTCTTAAATGATTTCCAAATCTGCTACATTTTCCCTTCCTAAACAAACATTTCGTTCTGCAACAGATTGCGAACTCAGTGACTGAAAAAACGTTACTGATGGAAAAGGATCAGGAAAATACAGGATTCAAGGAGACAGAAGATGACGATTGACGTTGCATTTAATTTTTTGCACATTATAGTTGACAAGAAAGCAAGACGCTGGAATGAAAAAAAAGAGAAAGTGCGACAAAATAAACAATTAGAATAGAATTTGCGCTTTTATCTAATCATCTAATCATATGATTGTCTAATGTACGGGCGATATTTGCGGAAAAAGTTTATCATGTTCTTGATAAAAACGGTCAAACTCGGCTGTTGCATTGGACATCTCAAAAGCCTTTGACAGTGTCTGGCATTCAGCTGAAACGTTACGGTGTCTACGGACACTTTTTTGAACTGATCCAGTCTTTCCTATCAAATCGCATAATGAAAGCTAAGCTGAACGCCCACTCGCCTAGACCCTTTTGTACTAATGCGAGTGTCACCCAAAGCCCTATCCTTGGTCCTAGTCTGTTTTTAATTTTCATTAATGAACTTCCTTATGACATCAGCTCTCAACTTAGAATCTACGCTGACGACACAACAAATTAATCCGGCCTCAATACTAAGGTTTCTCAGTTTGACAAGGTCAAAATGGCAGTCGATATCCAAAAAAAACACAAGTTAGTAATTAACCGGGGTAAAAGATGGCTTGTTAATTTTAACTCCTGCCAAACTAAATTACCCTCGATTAATCATCTGAGAGACCCCCTCACTGCCTTCTATCAGTCTGGCTGATGCTATCCTCCATGAAAGTGACTCGTTGAGCTTTCTCGGGCTCACGTCCTTTGCTGATATGAACTGAAAAAACTATATAGAATCCATTGCTAGGTCAGCTGCTAAGAAAATCGCTTCCCTATGTCGGGCGATACAATTTTTCTCTCCACAGTCTTAAATATCTATAAGTCTACCATTCGTCCATGCTTAGAATATTACTGCTACATATGGTCCGCTACCCCTGCTATTTCTTTTGTTCTCTTTGATAAGTTTCAAATAAGAATCAGCAATATTATTAGTTTTGATCTGGCGGCTCAGATCCAGTCACTTTCCCACCGCCATAAGGTTGCCTCTCTACGTTGCCTCTCTATAAATATTTTCATGGTAATTGTTTGAATAAGCTCTCTCTATGGTACCTAGAGGTTATTAATTTAAGCGCAGTAATAGACTGATATCGAGATTTCATTACTTGACAATTGCACTGGCTAAATGTAGCCGTAAATAAACCTAATGTAAAATTTAGGTACCAAACAGGAAAGTTAATCAAAAAGGTATTGCTATGAAAATATACATAGAAAACGAAGCTATTTTACAGCAGTGGAAAAAATGACGGGAGCCGAGGTGACAGTTCAGGATCGATAATATTGCAAATTCTAGAACAATGATTTTCAACTGGTTTGCCGTGAAAGGATCGTAGGTGTGCCTCGAAAATTATCAAAGGTCATTAATTAAATTACTTTTTAAAGAAGTCCAAAGAACTAAACGGATTCATAATATAAAATAATGCAAGAAGCAAACTTTTCTGCAATAAACAATATTAAAAACAAATACCGATCGCAGCTAAAATGCTTGGAAGATTTAAGAATATGTCTGTGCAAAATTCCACCTTGCGAAGAAGATATTCTAAAAAAAAAAAAAAAAAAAAACTCAAGTTTACATATATCTTTTAATTTTTTGAGTTTTTTAAGGATTTTACTTATCATCTTCTTATTGCAAATTATAATTAATTGTTTTGTGTGCTAATAAAGAAAGCATACAAAATCTAAGTTTGCTGCTGAGTTTTAATTCTAGGTTCAAGTATGTCGTAAGATAAAAACAAAAGATTGGAAAACACCGCTGTAGATTGTAGTGAGTGCGAAATAATAATAACTCCCTTTACACACTCCTTTCAAACTGTGAGAGCTGAGGGAAAAGACAGAAACGAATTCGCGAGCCTATGGGAAAATTTCTTTTGGCCAATGAAAACTTTGCCTTCACGGAAATTGGCAGGTGAGCCGAAAAGGATGTGGAAAATAAATTTGTGAGACTACGGGAAATTGTTTTTGGCCCAATGAAAACCTTGTCTTCATAAAAATTACCCTTTGAGACACGAAGAAGAAAGAAAAGAAAATGGCGAGTCTATGCGAAATTATTTTCTATATAAAATGAGGAGAAAAATTAAATTAACGAGAGAAAAGTGTCTGAAATGTTTTGTTTCAGTTCCTTACGATCAACGACCAGCGTTCAAATTCTTGCCAGTGTAAAATTATTCGCCAATTATATTCTCAGCCTTTAACCAAAGCACGCTGTACTTCAATGAATTTTCTCTCGACAATCTAAGAAAGATAAGTATTTCAAATTATCTCTCTTTCTCAACTTTTGAATGGATGCAAATCATATGTTCCTTCTGTAAGCGACAAATTCTCTTACCTGTTTTAAACATTTTTGAATATTATTTTTGATCAGATCATTTAATCTGTTGGATGAACATTTCCTCTTCATGACAATTCGTTAAAAAAATTTTTTAAAAATGTTTGATTTATTTTCTTAAAATGAGTTACTGACACAACTACAAGAATGTAAATTCGTAAATAAATTCCTTGCCTTTGTTTTTTTGTTAAAATTACCCGTGTGTTTCCTCCTCATTATCATCTTTCATTAATCTTGGCATGGGTAAATAAATTGGTCATTTTAACCCCTAATCCCCATATGCCACTATAAGATAAATAGCAGAAGCACCAGACCAGTTGTAACAGCAATATTCAAAACACGGACAAATGTGCAAGACAGGTTCGCGTTAGAAAAATTGTCTAACACGTTGCAGTTAGACTAAGTACATAATTTGGAAATAGTTTTGAAAGTTTTGAACCAGTAGAATTTATTTATTCATTTATTTTATGCAACAGCCGCAGGAAATCAATACTTCATTTCTAATTGCAAGTTCCGGGATTCACTTTACGGTAATGTCAATTGTTTATGGTACAGACCGAAATAATAATAAATCTGATAGATTTCCTAAGGTTTTCAAAACTATTTTATTATTTCACAAAACTGCTATTGATGGCTACTTTAAGCTACAAATGAATTTTCCTTGCTAAACGAAAATTGTCGCCGCCTTATATCTGCGGCCTATGGCGCCTACAATCTTGCGATGTCGTTGTCAATTCTTTTTAACAATTTCAGTCATTGTGAATATTTTTTTTTTATTCTGATTTTTTGTCGTTTTTTGGGTTGGGGGTGGTGGACAATATTTCCCCGCTGGCCGATGGATGCCTTTCATCAAGACATCATCTTCAGATTAAACCAACCAAGGCTGAAGATATCCTCTTCGCCCATTAGGTAAGGACTTGGGACTACGTACTAACACAACCGTCAATGGCTTCCGACCAGTTTCGTCTGACCAATTCCACTCGCATTATTTCGGTCTCTTCTTTATCGGTGAAGAGATTAGCAAACATTTCTACCATAATAGGAGATTAGATATTACACAGGAGTTCAACGGCCTTTTCTTCATTTCTAAAGATATTTTCCTATGTCTTAATATTTTGCTTAGTTTTTTAAAACATTTAGTCTTTCACTAATCCTAAGCGCCTTAGCATTTCTATGTCATATTTTCTGTCTTTTGCCAATCTCAATACGTTACCCAGGCAGTTAAATTCCTGTACCTACTTGTTTTTTAATTCCTCATTACTTATTCTATTTTAGCTTTCATTATGGAGCAAAAAATGTTGGCCTTGTGTTAGATTAAGTCTAAGCATAGTAAATATCAAAGGAATATGGCACAAGTGAATTATTTTCCCCTTTAAAAGTAAACAGTAAACACTGAAGGCCTTTAATACAACGGGAGCGAAATATTTCCTATAAAAAAATAAACGTCTTGCACTTCCAGAAGTATCACTGTAAAACTTAATATTCTTGTCTTTTTTTTCAGAAATATAAAAAAGCTTTACATGCTTAAAATATTCTCTTATTTGTGATAAATGCGGGTCTTATCTCAATAAGGGGAAATATTTATTTGTAAACAAATTACGAACAAGTATAGACAATAGATAACATATCAAATAAAGGAAGATAACTCTAGAATAATTTTCTTGAGTTATCTCCCATGCATTATAAATTCTCATTATTTATTCAACACATTTATTTACGTCGCAAGGAAAAAAAAGAAGAGGAAAATTGTACTGCATCAAACTTTTAAGAAGAAATGTTTTTTGCTGAAAATCAGAAACTGACATCCTCGCTTCTTTTCCAGCGGTAAAAAATATGTAATTATTTCGATTTCAAGCTTATTATTATTCACTAGCTGAATTACCCGCACCTTCCTGCGTGTCACACATATTTTTGTAAAAAAATGATGATTGATTTTAAATCAAAGTTAAAATTGGTAGAGAAAAAATTATGTATTTCAATATTACTCAGTGATTTTGCCGGTGTGTCCTCCATCTTCTGGATTTCTCCTTCTATATTTTGGATAGGACTCATTCCCTTGTCCAAATTTAATTTAAATCAAAGGGGGAAAATTTTCGGCTGGGTGTGAAAAACAGCTTGATCTGAACACTTTCATATGTATTTGATGCATTACTTTATAGAATGAATTGATGAGCAGATCTCAGCATTGATATGACAAATTAAATTGCCGCAATAAATATGTATTGTAACTTTATATAGATTTGGAAGTTCGTACCACGGCCGAACGGCAAGGATCAAGTGAATGTTCAAAGTTTAATTAGCAACAATCGCCACTGGCGAAAAGATGCGGTATTGAGACCGAAATCGGCACAGGAAGTGGTTTTCTGTCGAACAGAGTTCAAATTTCGGAATATGCATATATTCTCTCTCTCTCTCTCTCTCTCTCTCTCTCTCTCTCTCTATCTATCTATATATATATATGATTTACTAAGCATAGCTTAGATGTGGCAAAAAGCATCAAGTAGGGAGCATCTAGTGAGGATCGTACTCACTACACAGTCGCAAATGATCTTCGGTGACAAGCTTGCTAACCATTACACCACGTCTAAGTACCCCAATATATATGATATATAATATATATCTAGATATAGTGATTTACTTAGACGTGGCCCAAGGCCGAAAATGTGGAGCCTTCTTTCAGATATATATATATATATATATATATATATATATATATATATATATATATATATATATATATATATATATATATACATATGTAATGAAAAACAAATCACTTTAATGTACCATTACGATAATTTATTTCACCTAAATCCTTTTTTAAGGATTCAGGATCATCAGGTAAATCTTCCAACAACGAAATGAGAAAAAAAATGGGATTAGAAATTGGTGGGTAGTGTAATTTTTGTAATTTAATAGAGGGGGTTGAGAGTGGTAGTTAACCAGACAATATAAAGTATAGGGAGGGGTTAATTTTATATCTCTCTTAAGTATGTTTTATAATATTGGAGTAGGAGGAGTGACAGAAAACTTGACCTCTTTAGATGGTTAATAAAACGGAAATGAATTGTAGAAAATGTATACAAGTGAGTCTTACGGTAAAGAGAGAGATAGGGGGGAGGGGGAAAGAGAGATGGAGTTGTTATAATTTTGTTTTAACAAAATTATGTAAAAGATAGTTTACAATGTTTGATAGAAAATTCGATGTCTGAAAAAAATTTTGTTATTAACTTAAATATTTAATTTTTTAAGTAAGTAGTTTCAGGACTAAATATAACTATTATTGTAATAAACATATTTATCTAGGACATAAAGAAATATTTAAAATCTTAATAGTTTATTCACCCGATTAATTGTATTTCCACAAAAAAAAAAAAAAAAAAAAAAGAAATATATATATATATATATATATATATATATATATATATATAACATCTATTTTAATATTTAAAATTAATTTATGAATGCAATTTATTTATTACATCGGTAAACTAAATTAAAGATTAGGTTTCATTATTTAATAGAATTTGAGGGTAATATTAAATTTCCATTTATTCATATATGCCTCACAAATGCATTCATGTGAATCCCTACATACATACGATTATTAACAAGTAAAAAAAAAAAAAAAAAAAAAAAAAAAACCTTTGAGATAATTTACACAAAAATTCATTTATTAAAATGTCATTAGAAAGACCCAATATTTCATTTAAAATCAATTTATGTACGTACGCACATATATACATACACACACACACACACATATACATATATATATACATATATACATCCACACATACATATATACATCCACACATATATACACATATACATACATATACAATTCATATATCCATATACAAATCTATATATCAAAAAATTAATCTAACCATTTAATCATCCGTATATATATATACAGAGAGAGAGAGAGACATACTCATATACACATACACACCCTTAAATAGATATACATTTATATATAAGCACAAAACCCTACATACAAAACAAAATATAAAAAGAGTACATATATACATATATATATATATATATATATATACATACATATACATATGTACACTTACCAAATATAAATTCTAAGGTAATTACGTCTATATACATATATAGATTACAAGTAGTTTAAAACCATAAAAACACACATATTTAAGTACATGTACACACACATATACTTGTACATACATATATAATATACATATACATACAAAACAAACATTAAAACATTTATACATATACATCCACACCCATGCAGCATACACGTTAAAAAAATATAAAAAATATTCAGTATTCAAACATGCTTCATATTAGTATATCTATACTCACACACGTGTATATCTATTTATACATATATATCCATACTACCATACATATGTGTCCACAATATAAATACATAGTTACCCTTATCTATAATGTTCATATATATATATCTAAATAAGTTCACAAAAAAAAAAAAAATTGTAAGTTCCAACACATTTATCAAAGAGCACAGTGTCAGTATTTTCATATATTCATTTAAAACAATTTATATTTTCTATTTATATATCTACACATACTTTTTTAAACTGAGGTGATTTTTATGCCTACATTTACAAATCAACTCATTATGTCTGTTCAATAGTATGTCCGGATCCTTATGTTTTATAATTAGTATTTTTTCCATAATGCACAAATTGCATCGGTCTCTGAAATTAATCGGAGTTTTGGCTTTTGAGATGATTTTCCATTCTATTTGTGGGGTTAATTTGTTTTCCAATAACTCCCAATAGTGCTTTGAAAGTGCAGTTTGGTGTTTTTTTTATTCATTATAAAAGGATTGACGATGGTTGTAAAATCGTTGTTTCCAACTTCCTGCAGAAATACCTATGTAGATCTTCTTATGTTTAGTATTTTCTTTGGGGAAAATCGTAGCTTCGTATACTATGTTTTTGGACAAACATACTCCTTCTACTGGACAGACAGATCCTTCCCTGCAGTTACAGGTAGATTTGGTCTTTGGGCTTGTATTAGGATCTTTTTGAAGTTGATTATAAAATTCATTTAAAATTTTACTATTATGGGAGCTAATAATTTTTTCCATGTTGTTCATGCAGGAATAACTAATTTTTAAATTCATTCTATTGAACAACTTTTTTAATAGCTTATCTTTTTTAAAATGTTTATCTATAAGTTTAAGAAAATATTTTCCTATATTAATGTTCGACAGCTTACAGAAGGGTGGGTTGAACCATATAATTTTCCTATTTCTATTTCTAGATTTAGAAGACGTGTCGCTAGTAGATTTATCTATATAAGTGAGTGTTTGTTTGAATTTGCTTTTTAATAGGGCTTGATTGTATGTTGATTTATTTTGATCAAAGATGCTTTTACTAGAGGATAGTTTATTTATTCTAGTATTTACAGTGTTAGGGATCTGTTTCATAATTGCTATAGGGTGGTTTGAGTCGATATTTATGTATATGGGCGATTGGTTCTCCTTTTGGAAAGGTTTATATGTGTTGTTTTCAAGATCAAATGTTACGTCTAGAAAATTTACTATTTTCAGGTTAGATGATATTTCTATTTTAAAACCTATATATTTGAAAGCCTTAATTATTTTCTTCTGGAGTTGGGATGTAAGATGTCCATTAGAGTTAGGTATAATAATGAGACTATCATCCCTGTAAAGCCCTTATATATACATATATATATATATATATATATATAACCGAATAGATAAATATAGGTAGGTATCGGCGAGCGATCGTATGCAAATACATATAAATATTCTTAGTGTAAGAAAAATAGTGCTAAATGTTAAATAACAGAGCTATATATATATATATATATATATATATATATATATATATATATATATATATAATACCTTACATTAATTGCGCAACTCCGAGTTTCATGACGATGCAATTTTCAAGTGCTGGAATTCCAGGGTTGTGCCCTTAATGTAATGTAAGGTATTATGTATATTTCTTAATATATATATATATATATATATATATATATATATATATATATATATATATATTTTCCATTATTAATGTTTTCCCTGACATTAATCTTCCAGCAAATATTGCTCTAAATACGCGGTTTGATTGGGTGCGCCACCGATTGGGTGGAATGTTAGTGCGTTTGGACTCTGAGAACCTCGAATGTCGAATCTCGCTAAAGTCGATTAGAGATGATGATAACTTCTTGATGATATCGATCTGAAGAGTCGATCCCATCATGCGGAAGGAGCCTAAAAATCATATCACGAATACTATGAGGATATTGGTTCGACAAAACAAATCTAATTGGAACCTGACGATGGTTGCGCTTGTCGTCGTTGGTTTCAGCAAACTGGCTTTGTCCAAACGTGTACATTCTCTCTCTCTCTCTCTCTCTCTCTCTCTCTCTCTCTCTCTCTCTCTCTCTCTCTCTCTCTCTTACACACACACACACACACATATATAACTAAGGTTCACTCAGCATAGTTACAGTGTAAATCACAGCTTGACTTTGTGGATGTTAAACAGACACGAATGTTTCTGAGCAGGCGTCTGCAACAGGAATTAGGTAGCCACCTTAGCAGACAGCGATGCTCGAAAACGAGCGCCCAGCCATTTATCTTTGACCCTGGGGAATTCATCAATCTATTTTTCCCTCCAAAACACTAACACGACTAGAACCCCGGATCTATAAAAATACAAATTTGCTGTAATGATTGAATTTCTATGGATCATTGCAAAAATAGAGACAAAAAAAAATCATAGCTTCTGGTGTCGGACACGGAAGCAATTTTGGTTTGCGATAAATATCGTTATCATTATTATATTATCATTAGTTATTATGATTTTTTCTATTACCATTATTATTATTTAGCATCATCATTTATTACATAATTATTATCCTTCCTAATTAATCATTATCATTAATTATTATAATTATCATTTATAAAATTATCTTCATTACTTCGAATTTATTATCTTATAACTGTTACTACCCAATCATGTGTTTTTTGTTTTGTTTTTTGTTTTGTTTTGTTTTTTGTTAACAAGAATAAAATATTCAGTTATTATTAAAGATTAATACAAATTGAGAAAAAGAACAACGTTATAATTGGCGTAAGCAGAGTTTCAAACTTGATATTTGTTGATACAAACAAAATACAGAGAAAACATGGCTTGATCAAAAGTTACTATGGGCGCCTGATTGACTCCCGATTAGTTTATCTGAATGTTCATTACTCGAAATAATTGCAAATCAGTATAAGGCTTGTTTGTTTTTTTTTCTTGTATTTTTTTTTTTTTTTTAATAGGGGTAGATAAGTTTTCTTATCGCCCAGCTCATACTGCTCCTCCTCCTCTTGAACAAGAGTAGAGGCTCATCCTTTGCTTTCTGCTTAGGAAAGAGTTCTTTCCTTTACTCAGGCCTTAATAGTCGTTCTATTGATGTTTTTTCTTTCTTTTTTTTTTTTTTTTTTTTTTTTATATATGTGTGGATGGTGGCAGGGTATCTTCCTTCTGAGGGTACCGGATTGACAGTTTTCTGTTTGCTGTTCCCGACTGCTAGTTAGGAGCCCGAACTCTTGCGTAGTGTCTTGAGAGATTGCTCTGATCAATATCAGGGTTCATGTAGTGCCATGTCGTGCATGGAAAGGGTGCCTCTGCAAGCACCTCTGCTGGGCAACAACGAGGCTACACTCTGTTTCAGTTTGTGCCAGTTCCCTTCCTGCACAATAGACGACCGAATGCTACTATTACCCTAACAAAACACCATGACTATAAGATACCAAAGATATAAATCTAAAGCAGCTTAACAAAAATCACCTAAACCCCTTAACCTTTCTTTCTTCAACATTCGGGGTATTTATATCAATTTCTGCAGAGTGGATTCGTTCCTCTTCGAAAAGTCTCCGGACATCCTATCTCTCTGTGTAACTAATCTTAATTCTTCAATCCCCTCCTCTGATTTCTCGACTCCTGGCTATCTTCCACCCCTTAGGAAGGACTCTAATGTCCACGTGCATGGTCTGGAAGTTTATGCCTATGAACATCTCCCGCTAGCTAGGGAACTCTCTTGAATCAACACACCACTCTTACAGATGTCTACGTCTGTCTCTACTTAACTCACTCATCCTTTCTCTTCTTTCTCTACAGTTCCCGTTCCTTTCATGGCTGTTGCCTGCTAGATAATATAGATAAGGCCATTTCTCTAAACCCGTCTACAAATATATTTATTTTTGGTGACTTTAATACCCACCATGTTAGAGTATTACTTTGTCACTGACCCCACTGGAATCAAGACCCTTCTCAATCTCCTCAATCTCTCACGCAAGTGGTGGACTTTCCGACGCGTTTCCCCAGTAACTCTGACGGACACGCTTTTCTTCTAGATGTCTTTTTTACCTTTATCCCGAATTGTACTTTGCAGCTCTGCCCTCTTGGCAACTCTGATCATGCGCTAGTGCCTGTAAACATCTCTTTCCGCTACCCTACCAGCCAAGAACCTTCTACCAACAGAATATCTTTCTGTTAACGTGCAGATTGGGACTCGTTCCGTGACATCCTTTGGAATACAGTTTTTTATCATCCTGTTCATAAATTCGCGACTATGGTCTCCTCCTGGGTGAAAGCCGACATTGATGCTTTCATTCCAGCAAGGAAATACTAAGTTAAACTGCATTCATCTCCTTGGTTCTCACCTGCATGCTCAGCCGCTATAGCCCACAGGAATCACTTCTGAATGTACCAGTGTGACACGTCTGATTAGAGCTGTCTTTGTCTCTGCTCGTAATGAATGCAAGCGTGTTCTCGATGAAGCAAAGTTACTGTTTGCTGATAAAATTAAACAACGTATAACATCTCACAAGTTCGGTTCTAGAGATTATTGGTGGCTCTGCAAGAGTGCGCTGAACAACAGCAAATTCTCAATCCTTCCTCTATTCAATCAATTCGAAGTCCTAACATCTATAGCAGGTTGAATTATTTGCTAGGAAATTCTCTTCCAGCTCAACACTCGACTCAATTGGAGGACCAACATCTGATTTCCCTCCTAGAACAGAGGCTCAGTGATATGCGTATAATCGGTCACAGGTCTCGGATATTATTTCTAAATAAGACTCCCATAAGCCAAGCGGAGGTGACGAGATCACAGTCGTTGTCCTAAAGAAATGTGCTCCCGGGATGGCCCGAGTTCTCTCCCAAATATGCAACTATTGAAATAGTTAAATGTAACCGTTACTTCTGCCCCAAAGGTTTCTTTTCTGGCACTTCCCGGCAGTGGAAATCCCTTAGACTTACTTGCTTCCTTGACAACTACAATGTTCAAAATTTAAATGCAACGTCAATCGCTATCTTCTATATTCTTGAATCCCTTTCCTCGCCCGCCCCCAGTCTTTTCTCTCACTTTTACTCTCTGGAAGCTACCTCGTATTAGTAGCATTCCCGACTTGGTTGGGGTGAGACAAATTATTTATGAAGTCAGGGTTTCATTTAACACTGTATTTAGATTATAAACAGGACCCCACTTCTCTTTTTAAATATTTCTTTAAAAAATCAATATTTTCGATTCTTAAAAATGTCATGGCTTGTGGAAGGACTATTTCTTTTCTTTTTTTCACCCCAGACAAGGCGTTAATACCACTAAGACGCAAGAGATTAATTGGGAGTGAAAGAGAATGAGAAAAAATTAGTGAGAAGGAAGGGCAATAAAAGACCAGGTTCCAAAAAGACAGAAGATGGCGATTAGCGTTGCATTTAAAGCTTTGAAGATTGATTGTAGCAGAGAAGCCAGAAACCAGAAGAGAGTTTCACAGGGGAGAAGTGCGAGAAAAGAAACTATTAGACTAGAACTTACAATAACATTTTGCTATTTCAACAGTAAAACAATGAGACCTAATTGCCAATCTAGTAATACATTTCAATTCACACAGTCGAGGTACCAAAGAGGAGAGCTCATTAGAACAATTGCCAATCATTGTCTGTTTCTGTCTATATTTCTGAGATGAGGTATTATGTACACTATTTACATTATTCGGACTATCATCCTCATCTTTGTTGCCATATTTATTACAACGTTTCGGTTGGTTTGAGGGGAATTAGCAGGAGATAACTGATAACTGACATCCATTAGACATGGCATGTGAAACTTGAACAGTCTAACCCAGTGAGCGAAATAAAGGGTTCAGTTCGACATTCCAACCACCTGAAGAAGGCCGGTGCGTACAACAGCCGAAACATTGTGATAAATATGTTAACAAAGATGAGGATGATAGTCAGAACAATATAAATAGTGTATCATTGTCGGTTATTCAATATGCTTAAAATGATGTCTGACTGAATTTGTATTTGTTAAACTTTTCTGCTTTCTACCACCTGTTAGAAGCTATATGAAGCCTATTATAGACATCTTTTCCAGGGTAGTGAATTAATTCTCTCTTAAAAATCTTTACCTTAATGTTTAATTTTATTTACTAAAATACATTTTCCTTTTAAAATAATCTTAGAAGTTTGTGTAGAAATCATAAAAAAGAAAAATAAATTAAACACAAAAGCAAGGCTTGAATTTTTTATTATTTAACATTTTATGTACTTCAGTATTTCGTCAGTGGCTCTCAGCCGACCTTTTCCTCGTTCGATACGTGGACTCTTCATTCCTCTATGATATCTGAGAGAGAGAGAGAGAGAGAGAGAGAGAGAGAGAGTGAGACTCTGACTTGTAATCATCTCTGCGGAGATTGCTTATCTGTCCAACATTCTTGTCTCCACTTTTGCAATACCGGATACATTTAATGTTTATAAATATATATTATTTGCCATAAACTTCCTCATCTCTCAATTATTTTCACTTCTCAGTCGTAATTGAAATCATTTCAGTTGTTGTAGAGGTCAGAGGTTGACGCCTGAGCTCATTTGAGGAAACTAAAGTTCAAAAACGAAAATCTCCATTTCTAAATAGTGGAACCAAATACCATTTATATAAGAATTTTATACAGTAATTCATTCTTTTTGGGGGGTGGGGGTTGGTTTTGGGGTTTTTTTTTTACAAATGACACACAATGATTTCATACAATAAAATTATCTTTCGCTACAAATTTTGGGCGTTTTGCTTTCGTCTTTTTTTTTATTAGAATTCTATTCTTTCAAGTTTACATTTCCGATTTTGTAGAAATCAAACAATATGGTGGGATGAAATTTTAGAATTTTGTGGGGAAAATAAAACAAAAGGGTGGGTAAACTGTTTGACATTTCTTGGGAATCAACCTACAATGTGGGTGAATGTTTGGCATTTGGTGGGAAGAATATAATTACATCACTTGCAAAAGGTTTCACATCTGACATTTCTTGGGAATCAACCTACAATGTGGGTGAATGTTTGGCATTTGGTGGGAAGAATATAATTACATCACTTGCAAAAGGTTTCACATCTGACATTTCTTGGGAATCAACCTACAATGTGGGTGAATGTTTGGCATTTGGTGGGAAGAATATAATTACATCACTTGCAAAAGGTTTCACATTTGACATTTCTTGGGAATCAACCTACAATGTGGGTGAATGTTTGGCATTTGGTGGGAAGAATATAATTACATCACTTGCAAAAGGTTTCACATTTGACATTTCTTGGGCATCAACCTACAATGTGGGTGAATGTTTGGCATTTGGTGGGAAGAATATAATTACATCACTTGCAAAAGGTTTCACATCTGGCATTTCTTGGGAATCAACCTACAATGTGGGTGAATGTTTGGCATTTGGTGGGAAGAATATAATTACATCACTTGCAAAAGGTTTCACATTTGACATTTCTTGGGAATCAACCTACAATGTGGGTGAATGTTTGGCATTTGGTGGGAAGAATATAATTACATCACTTGCAAAAGGTTTCACATTTGACATTTCTTGGGAATCAACCTACAATGTGGGTGAATGCTTGGCATTTGGTGGGAAGAATATAATTACATCACTTGCAAAAGGTTTCACATTTGACATTTCTTGGGAATCAACCTACAATGTGGGTGAATGTTTGGCATTTGGTGGGAAGAATATAATTACATCACTTGCAAAAGGTTTCACATCTGACATTTCTTGGGAATCAACCTACAATGTGGGTGAATGTTTGGCATTTGGTGGGAAGAATATAATTACATCACTTGCAAAAGGTTTCACATTTGACATTTCTTGGGAATCAACCTACAATGTGGGTGAATGTTTGGCATTTGGTGGGAAGAATATAATTACATCACTTGCAAAAGGTTTCACATCTGACATTTCTTGGGAATCAACCTACAATGTGGGTGAATGTTTGGCATTTGGTGGGAAGAATATAATTACATCACTTGCAAAAGGTTTCACATTTGACATTTCTTGGGAATCAACCTACAATGTGGGTGAATGTTTGGCATTTGGTGGGAAGAATATAATTACATCACTTGCAAAAGGTTTCACATCTGACATTTCTTGGGAATCAACCTACAATGTGGGTGAATGTTTGGCATTTGGTGGGAAGAATATAATTACATCACTTGCAAAAGGTTTCACATTTGACATTTCTTGGAAATCAACCTACAATGTGGGTGAATGTTTGGCATTTGGTGGGAAGAATATAATTACATCACTTGCAAAAGGTTTCACATCTGACATTTCTTGGGAATCAACCTACAATGTGGGTGAATGTTTGACATTTGGTGGGAAGAATATAATTACATCACTTGCAAAAGGTTTCACATTTGACATTTCTTGGAAATCAAACTACAATGTGGGTGAATGTTTGGCATTTGGTGGGAAGAATATAATTACATCACTTGCAAAAGGTTTCACATCTGACATTTCTTGGGAATCAACCTACAATGTGGGTGAATGTTTGGCATTTGGTGGGAAGAATATAATTACATCACTTGCAAAAGGTTTCACATTTGACATTTCTTGGGAATCAACCTACAATGTGGGTGAATGTTTGGCATTTGGTGGGAAGAATATAATTACATCACTTGCAAAAGGTTTCACATCTGACATTTCTTGGGAATCAACCTACAATGTGGGTGAATGTTTGGCATTTGGTGGGAAGAATATAATTACATCACTTGCAAAAGGTTTCACATTTGACATTTCTTGGGAATCAACCTACAATGTGGGTGAATGTTTGGCATTTGGTGGGAAGAATATAATTACATCACTTGCAAAAGGTTTCACATTTGACATTTCTTGGGAATCAACCTACAATGTGGGTGAATGTTTGGCATTTGGTGGGAAGAATATAATTACATCACTTGCAAAAGGTTTCACATTTGACATTTCTTGGGAATCAACCTACAATGTGGGTGAATGTTTGGCATTTGGTGGGAAGAATATAATTACATCACTTGCAAAAGGTTTCACATCTGACATTTCTTGGGAATCAACCTACAATGTGGGTGAATGTTTGGCATTTGGTGGGAAGAATATAATTACATCACTTGCAAAAGGTTTCACATCTGACATTTCTTGGGAATCAACCTACAATGTGGGTGAATGTTTGGCATTTGGTGGGAAGAATATAATTACATCACTTGCAAAAGGTTTCACATTTGACATTTCTTGGGAATCAACCTACAATGTGGGTGAATGTTTGGCATTTGGTGGGAAGAATATAATTACATCACTTGCAAAAGGTTTCACATTTGACATTTCTTGGGAATCAACCTACAATGTGGGTGAATGTTTGGCATTTGGTGGGAAGAATATAATTACATCACTTGCAAAAGGTTTCACATTTGACATTTCTTGGAAATCAACCTACAATGTGGGTGAATGTTTGGCATTTGGTGGGAAGAATATAATTACATCACTTGCAAAAGGTTTCACATCTGACATTTCTTGGGAATCAACCTACAATGTGGGTGAATGTTTGGCATTTGGTGGGAAGAATATAATTACATCACTTGCAAAAGGTTTCACATTTGACATTTCTTGGGAATCAACCTACAATGTGGGTGAATGTTTGGCATTTGGTGGGAAGAATATAATTACATCACTTGCAAAAGGTTTCACATTTGACATTTCTTGGGAATCAACCTACAATGTGGGTGAATGTTTGGCATTTGGTGGGAAGAATATAATTACATCACTTGCAAAAGGTTTGACATTTGACATTTCGTGGGAATCAAACCGGAAGATGGGCAAAGGATTGACATTTCCTGGAAAGAATTAAATTACAGGCTGGTCTGACGTATTGTGGGAATCAGACAAGGTAAAGAAAGTTTCTCATTTCCTGGGAAGAATCAAATTACAGGTTGGGCATTGGTTTGGCATTTCTCAATCAACACTGCAGACGAGTGTTTGTCATTTCGTAGGGAGTATCAAACTACAGGCTGGGGTCTCAAAAGAGTCCAAAAGCGTCTCCGTTCCTTGTTAGTGACAAATTATTTCCCACCTTACAACCTCTTTCCCACAGACAAAACACTGCAAGCCTCTCACTGCTCTATCGCCACTTCCATGGAAAGTGCTCAAACGACCACCAGTTTTAACCTTCACGTCTAAGGCCCGTCATGCTGCGCCCATTGTAGCGAGCCACCGCCATTTGCTTTGTATTCCATTGGTTCCATGCGAACAGCTTTTTCCTGCGAACCACTGCTCTGTGGAACCGACTCTCAAGAGAATGTTTGCCCGCTCGCTACAGTCTTAATCTGTTCAAGTCAAGGATTAACCGTTATCTTCCCCACATATTCGCTTAAACTGTGCCTCTTACTCTGTAACACTCTACCTCGAGTGGCCCACGGACCTTGTACCTCACTGTAAAAAAATCAGATTAATATGTAGTACAAAGACCTTCGAAATGAATGCTAGAATATCAACAACTACATGGTTCTTCCTTGAAATTGTGAGACACTTCTTGTCTTATAAGGAAAGATAATTTCAAACAATTTGCAATCTGTGTTTGCCTATGTTGAAATTACACTTAGTATTCATGTCCTTGTTAGCGATCAACTATTAAAGTGTAACGGTTATTTTTTCAAGGTTAAAATTTACAGAGAATCAATTTCACGACCCAGTGGAGTTGCAGAAATCCAGAAAACAATTTTAATAATTAAAAATTAATAATAATAATTAATTAATTAATTAATAATTAATTAAGTAGAATGCGCCATCTTCATCTGTGCGGGTTGCTAATCATTTATATGATTATAAATGGTAGCGACTCGTAACGAAAGTTCGTTGCATTCACTTTCGTGCAAATACCCTTGGGAAAGGTATGAATACATCTATTCTCATACCAGCTTTGCCCAGGGCCTACAACGTTATTAAAACATTCTTGATGTAAGGCCATATTTATCAATATGATTGGAAATAAAAGTTGTTTTGATCAATTGGTCCTACCTTTTGCTACACAGCAGGCATCAGGAAAAATCCTGACTCGACCCCTTTTAGCATTGATTATGAGGAATATGCTGGAGTTGCGGATCGAGATAGACTTTCTGAAACAACAGTAAAAAGAATCGTTGTGGCGATGAGAGGGCCAAGTATTTGCGAGGGTCAAGTATTCGCAGATGTGCATATAATGAATGCACGTTCGGAGGCCTGTTTAGAGGCTGGGGAAGCTGTGCATTTCTAGTGGTGCTTGTGCTCACATAGACTTCTAAAATTTTGAATAATTATTTTCAAGTAAGAAGGATGTGCGGGTGGTATAACAGTGCTTCGGAATAAGAATTCGGAGAGTAGAGTTCGAATTCTAATCGAGTTTTTTAGCTTCACTTACGCACATATAACTTTGTAAAATGTAGGAATCCATGTCTTTGTCCTATCTATTGATAAACCGTAAAAAAAACAAATCAATCAATAATTTCAAAGACGGTAGACTCTTCCAAAATGAGAAAAATTCTCCAACACAATCTTCTCATTCAATTTAGCATTTTGACAATTTAAACTTGAATTCTCAATAGGGAGCCACTTGACTCACAAGAGAAATTTCAAATCATCAAGTTAAATTTTAGCCAGTTTAGGAAATAAAGATGAATTTTAATAAACAGAGCAACTTTAAACAGTGTAAAAATAGACTATTTGCATTGTGCATAGCATCTTGGACCCGTGGACAGTGCAACGGTTATCGGTGCGGACAGTAAAATCGGCAAGCCGAGTTCAAATTCCGGTCGATTCTGTTGAATTCATTTTAGGCTAATGTTCTTGGAAATACATGAATACATCTTCCCCAGCTACAGGTTAAGTAGCAAATGAATAGAGCTCTTTTACCTTGGGTTGCAACCAATCTAGAAGGAAAATTCTAAGTTCACAACCAACCTGAAGAGGAATGGTTTCCGCCAGGTTACCACTGCTGCTGCTACGGTTGCAATGCAAGTGCTAGCCCAACGGGTTATGGGACGATATAAAATGAAATACTAAAAGGTTGATAACGAATTAATCATTTCACCCCAAGCAAGGCAATAAAGCCACTAAAACGTAACGGTTTATTGAATATGAGAGAATATGAGAGATAAAGAACAATATTAAGAAGAGAAAACAATAAAAAAAAAAAAAAAAACAGGAATTAAGAAAACAGATCAGTCCGCTGATACACCTGGCTTCTCTGATGCTCTTGTCTAACACTGAATGCAAAGTCTGTTTTGGTTCCATATGGGGTGAGTCCAGCACATATTGGACATAAAAGAACAAACAACCAAACAAAGGGTCCCTTATTGCAATTCAATTCCATTCAGACCATTCACTATTTCATGGCATTTATCACATTTAAACAAACTAAAATATATTCCCCATGAAAATATGATTGTAAAAAATTTCGAGATTACAATTTAAAATTGGGATGAATTGAGGAAGCTTGGGATCATGAGGTGAGAAATTTTTAAATCGATTTTGCCATAAGCAAGGTAATAAATCCACTGAGACACAAGAGGTTACTGGTTGGGGAAGAGTTAGAAAAAAGAAACATTGCTAAGGAGCTATAACAAAAGAAGAGTAATCAGGAGGACAGTAGATAGCGATTGACATTGCATTTAAATTTTTGAAAATTAAAGATGGCTGGGAATCATGGAGCCAGAAGAGAGTTCCACAAGCAAGAAGTGCGAGAGAAGAAATTGTTAACATAGGACTTACGGCTACATCTAGCCAGCTCAACTGTAAATGGATGAGACCTCGTCGGCATTCTAGGACTGCGCTTAAATTCAAAGAGTCTAAGAGTTCATCGGAACACTTACCATGAAAGTATTTAGAAAAAAGATACAGAGAGGCAACCTTACGGAGGTGGGAAGGAGACTGAAGTCGAGACGTCAGAACAGGGCCATTAATATTGCTGATTCTTCTTTGGATTTTATAAAACTCTAGTTAAATAGCAGCAGCACCAGACCAAATGTGGCAGCAATAATCTAAGCATGGACGAATGTTACACTTATAGATATGCAAGATAAATTCCGGAGAGTACGACATAGTGAATCAGCTTAAGACTCCAAGAACTACTGAACAAAAAAAAATTACTCAACTGAGTAAACACTTCTAACTAGATTTCAAGGGCGAGGACTTTTCAAAAGAATTCACCAAAACTTTCATTCGTCCCCATGGTTAGCTCAATGACACATGAAATTCTAGCAATAGAAGAGAAAACAAAATGAAACGTTTCCATTGTATTTTAGCGCCATCTTTCTTCAAAAAGTATCTCTGTATCGGGATGAAAACAAAAGTTCGTAGCGTATTTCTGTTTGTTTGTTTTTTTTCCAAAAGTGATTTCTTTTCATACGAGATCTGATAAAAAAAAGTTATCGTGTCTGGTGCTATAAAAAGAAACGAGAATACATATCAATTCGTCATTTAATTTCTTTCATCTGTAGTCCCTTTTAGAAGCCACACACTTTATTCAACGCCATTTACATTGATGGAAGCATTCATGGAACTCCTTTTTAGGGGACAACGAACAGCTACCCTGTTACATTCCCTTGCATTTCCCCAACATATTGAAATCTTGTTCTTTCAAGTGAAATTTGATTTTTGAAAGAGTCGCAAGGGACAAGAATTTGGGGATATGCTGATTGTCGGACCTGGGGAATGTTTGTCTTGGTCAAAAACTGCAGCACGAGCCATGAGCTCCGATGGGACCTCGAGTTCGAATTCAGATCGAGTTCATTACATTCACTTCTATGCTGACCCCCTTGGAAAAAGTATGAGTTCATCTCATCTCACCCAACCGGCTATGGATAGCGGGATAGAATGTGTCCTATATACTTGGGGTGGCAATCTCAGTCTAGCAGAAGGAAACTCTTCATTCAAACCGAATCGCATTATCCTGAAAAGTAGGTATACAGTGGGGGGGAGGCTGCTTGTGAATTTAAGATGCCCACTGAAACTCCTTCTATGAATTTGCACGTCCGAATAAATATAAAATCTCTGCTACGCTTGGTCAACTTTCGTTAGGAAGCAATGTTAAAAGGAGTCCAATGCTCCATAATTACTTTTCAGCCTCTTCTTCACAAATCCTCAGATGGCCTTTAACTCTTTTCCACTTAAAGAAATTAAATATTAAAGTTCTCTAGAAAAAAATGTCTTAGAATCTTACAATAAAAATGTTTTAGGCAAGTTTCGTCATTTCATCAATAGGTTACGCGTAGATATAAGGAAATGGATTATCAGCGGTTAAGAATTAATGCAAAATAGATCTGTTAATGGATGCAACCGTAAGTTCTATGCTAATAGTTTCTTTTATGACACGCCTAGCTCGTAGAACAACTCTTCTGATTTATTGCTTTACCGTTAACTTCAAAAATTGAAATGCAATGTCAACCGTTATCTTCTGTCTTCTTAATTCTTCTTCTTTTATTGTTTCCTCCCCTTAATAAGGTTTTCTTTTTCTCGTATTATTTCACATTCGATAACTCCTTGCGTCTTAGTGGCTTGATTTCCTTGCTAGAGGTGAAATGATTAAAAAAAAGAAAAAATATATAATATTTATACATTTTTTATCATAAAAATGCACTGAAAATCAAAAAGAAAATTATTTTCAGTAGTTAAGAATTAAAGGAAATGTTACTGAGAAAATAGAGTTATTAAATGTATAGAGTAAATCTATTACTAATATTTTCCTATAGAAATCCAGTGATAATTAACAAGAATTGGGTCGCCAATGGAGAAGAATTCAATCAAATGTTGAATGGCAAAATGGTGGGCTTCTATTCCTTTCTGAGTACACTCGTCTTCCTGGGCGACTAGCAAATCCCAATCACAGATGCACGCGCTCAACCAACGTAGTCCACGGTTTTATACTACTGAGCGGATTATACTTAGAGTTTCTGGGTGGGAGCACATAGTCCGGCGTAATCAATCTTTTTGAACGAGGCCAGCACACTCAAACCAAAATTTCACTTGCCTGGATTGGAAGTAATCAAAAAACTCCCTCTAAGATGGTGAAAAGTAGTGGAACAAAATGGCACATATAGGTGGTTGAATAAATGCATGTACAGACATTTTTCTCAGGCACTTTCTAAAGTCGCCGCGCAATGGAATATTGCCAATAGGTAACCGTCATGGCAAATGGAACCTGTGCCTCATGACGAGAAAGCAAACGTTTTAACCTCTCGGCCAGGGAACCATGTTCATGTAGCTTTGTTCTAAAAACAGTGAAAATATAATGTGACGTAGTGGGGGTGCATTTGAAGAATGGATTTTTTTTTCTTTTTTGAATGTCTCGACATGATTAAAAGATTTAAAATTTTTAAAATAAAATTAACTTTAAATGTATCTTCGAAAACTCTTAATCATAACATTTATTCGCTCAGATATTATTTATAAGATGGGTAATGTGTGTGTGTGTGTGTGCGTGCGTGTGTGTGTGTGTGCGCGTGTGTGTGTGTGTGTGTGTTTTATGGTCATTATGTCTGTTAGCGTCATTGTAGTGGTGATGGGACTGAATTACAACCGAAAAGAACAAAAAATAAAACAATTAGTAAATGAACAGACAAGTGCGCTTCATCCCGCAAGCTCCGTCATACACTTTACTCGATTTTAGCCGAGCACCGGACACCCGTCAAACGTCTTTCTGTCAGCACCCAGCCTATCCCAACTCCGGTAAACACCAGGTGTCACTTACAGGGGAGCCACGAGCAATTTCTGCTTGTTTAAGGAAACGTGGATGGCCGCTTCAAGGATGTCATTTGGTTGACTTATCAATGAAAATAAAAATAAGCTTTCTTTTCTTAATATTTACCCGTATATATATATATATGTTTTCTAGTTTCTGTGTGGTTTGGGTGGCACGGTAAGAGAATATCTTAGAGAGAGAGTGTTGAAAAGTTTTCAACCGGACTAAGTTGGTCAAATCTTGGGATATCGGTTGCGTACCACTTCAAATAAATGAGCATATGTATTTATGAGATGTCTATTTCTGGCGCGTCACATCATGATGTAATGGTTAACAAGCTAGTCTCATATATCAATTTAAGCAAGTTATGAGTCCAATCTTTAAAAGATGCATTATATTTGCGGGTCTCGTGTCAAAACTAAACTTATCAAATAACTATATATCTATTTCTGTGTGTGTGTAAGAGGATGTGTATATGCGCGAGTTTATGTATTAGGGTGTTACATAAATTCGTTCGGTTTTTTTTTATAATTTATTTTAACGCTTCTTATTTATTAATAGTTCTGATGAATCCTGTTTTCCGACCTCTTTCATTGTTTACGACCTCCTGCCAATGTCCCACTAACTGTTCAATGCCTTGACGATAGAAATCACTGTTTTGACTCGAAAAATAATCATCAAGCCCCGTTTTAAGCTCTACACTGTTGTTGAACGAAACACTATTTAAATTGTTTGAAAGCAAACGAAAAAGGTGTTAGCCTGATGTGGCTGAATCAGGGGAATATGGTGGGTGTGGTAGAACTTCCCAATCGAGGCCATTAATTACATGTTTGGTCATGTTAGCGACGTGGCGGAGAGCATTGGAATGTTGAAAAATGAGACAGTATCGCCAGTCAGCTCTTTTCGGCTGAATTGCCTAAGTTCATTTCTTTAATATACAGCTTAGAATTGGCCTTTTGTTGTTTTGAAGTATTTCATTATCATTCTGTCGGTAATGAAATGACCACCACACACAGCACAAATGCCACGGTCAGTTTTGGCAGTTTTGTGACTTTGATTAAAAGCAAAGAGAAGATGTCCATTCTTGTCTACTTGGCATTCCATCTCAAATAGGTGTTTAATCTGAAATCAAATTTCAATAACGCTTAGAAACAGTTTCAAAGAATTATCAGACTTAAAAAGAAGCAATAAATTCCACGAAAGATTATTCTTGGGAATCATTCGCAGAACACCAGCAAAATCGAACGAATATATGTAACAACTTAATATGTCTGTGTGTCTGTGTATGCAGCTTTTATTTGTTAATAGCGTTGCCCAGCGACTAATTTGATCTAAATAAAAAGACAAACACACAGGCGCTTCATTATATGATCCATATCTACCAAACAATTTTTTATTTTTATTTTTACGTGCGAATAAATATTTGACTTCTATCAAAAATGGCTTCTTTGAATTTATTTAATTCCATGACCTTCAACATTAACCAAGGTCAACATTGACCAAAACCCATTAAACTCTGTGCCATAGCCTGTCTGAAATCTATCCAACAGACACCTAGACAAACACTTCATTTTATTTGTATAGATTAGCAACTATGGGAGAAATATGATATATCACTATATATAGGTAATTGAAATAAAAAAATGGAAAAAAATATAGGATTGGGATATACGGAATAAATTTCAATAACCAACAAATACTATTCTTAAAAGAGTGCTCAATACAGAGTAGAGCAAATATAATTATTTATTCGAAAATTATAACATAAATATGTTATAAAATTACTACAAAAATAGCCATTTTGTTTCAACACTTCTGGTGTCTTATCAAGTCTTATCATTCAACATTATTACTTGATAAGACACCAGAAGTGTTGAAACAAAATGGCTATTTTTGTAGTGATTTTATAACATATTTATGTTATAATTTTCGAATAAATAATTATATATATATATATATATATGTGTGTGTGTGTGTGTGTGTGTGTGTGGAAAAGACAAAAACGATTGATATTGCATTTAAATTTTTGAACATAGAAGTTGACTGGAAACCAAGAAATCGGAATAGAGTTTTGGGTTTGGTTTGGTTTGTTTTACCGCATATCAACACCTCAATGGGTTATTTAATGCCTACAAGAATTTTATTGCTAGTAGTATTTGTTTCAAAATGTATTGCTGGTAATATTTTTTCAAAAAATGTATTTTCAGAAATGTATTGCAGGTGTTTTTTTTTCAAAAACTATATTTGCTGGAAATAATGTATTGTTGATAATTTTTTATTCAAAAATTCATTGCTAGTAATTTTTTTTACAAAAATGTATTGCTTGTAATGCAACGTATTTTTACACATTTCGACACCAGTTCGGAGGTTAACTATATGCCTACAGCTGGAACCCTAACAGGTGATACCACCCCGGGTCAGGGTGGACGTGGGAACACCAGCAATTAAAAGGTGGTTCCACGCTCCTCAAAACTTCCTGATCGGAGGCCTTGCTGCTGGATGTAGTTTATCGTCCTACCCAGGACGAGAATAAAGTTTTACAAGTGAAACTGTGAAAATAGAACTTACGGTTACCTATAGCCATTTCAACTGTAACATGATGGGACATAGCTGTCAATCTAGTACTGCGCTTAAATTTGTAAAGTCGAGGTACCAAAGAGAAAAGTTAATCAGAACAATTAGCATGGAAATATTTATAGAAAAGGCACAGAAAAGGAGATTTGCTGTCACTCAATCTACAGCTAGAACCACTAAATAGCCGATGTGAACAGGTAAACTGATCAATAATAATAATAATAATAATAATAATCAGTAGAATGTGGAACATCAAAACAACAACTTTTGTTATTTTGGATTTAGGAATGATGCCAAAAGGAGTCAACAAATATGTGGATCAAATATGTGGATCAAATATGTGGATCTCGACAGCCTAAAATGATGCGAAAAAACATCGTATTCATGTATTTTTCTTACATCTTGCCTAGATTTCTCTCCATGCAATGACTACAATTATATTTTTTCTTATTGCAATGTGCCTCCCTTTCTTCACATACAAAAACGTCTCTTAACATTTCCGATTGACTCCTGGGGACGAACTCGTACTAAACAAATCAAAGCATAGTGATAAATATCGAAATAATTTTGAAATTGTCTTGATTATATTTTCTTCATGAAACATTTAGGATTTTTATCACAACTCTGTCGTCACATGTGAGAAGAAATTCGACTTTTTTCAGTCATTAACATTGACTCGTTTTGCCATGTATTGTGACCATTTTCATTAAAGGTCGTATTTTCTGAATTTCAATTGAACATATTTTAGTTAAATTTTCACTTTCTAAAATTATAGCTGGTAATTATATTTTAGACATACGGAAAAAAAGCATCAGATTACACTTTTTTTTTATTTAAGTAGAAGTAGTCGTTTGAATTTTAGAAGGTGTCGTTGGTTGATGAATAAAGCGATTGGTTGAGAAATAGACAAACAAAAGAATGAAAAAAAGTGAGATAGAAAATTTTATTCTATCGGGAACTTTTTAGTGTAGAGAAAATTAAGGAATGTTTATATGAGTCTCTGTAAAAAAATTAAGAAAAATTTGAACTTACTCTGTTGGTGAATTAACGAGTAAGTGAAATATATTTTTACACCATGTGCAGCTACTAAAAGAGTGCTGATTTTAGCGTCCTATCCTGATCTCGGCCTGAAATGAAATAGAATTAGCAGCACGCATGCTTCCAGTTTTTCTCTTATGCATGCCTAAAAGCTGAAAAGGGGGTTACTGCTGCTGATAGGATTATCAACGCATACCTGTCTAGCGGTAAGTTTTAATGTTTGCTACAAGACTCACGCTAGGAGCCGACAGGAATGTTAAAAGTAGAAACCCCTTCGGCCACCATTCGATTGTTTATGAGATATTCAACTTTTGGGAAGACGTTATCTTTACAGCCTTATTACCAGGCAGAAGAGAACTGTAAAAACAGAAATTCCTTCTTGTCTCTGGCAGACGTACCAGGTACTAACTGGATTGCGTTATAACGAACCCTTAATTTAATTCCTTGACATTAATGACCTTATATCCCAAAAATATCGGGGTCTGTAGAGAAAGTCAACTTGAACCAGCAAACGAGTAAACCGACTAGAATGCGGCCCTGGGGTGATTTTAGAACCAGTACAGTAGCCTGGTCATCACTGTCTGACACCATCATGATAATAATTATATTGATTGATTGTCGTGTATAACAAGGAAAAGAAGAGGTGAATACACTGTCGGTTGGTTCGTGGTGACACGTGGTAAAGGGAAAAGGTATCAGAGAAAAATGGTAGAGATCTCTTTGAGTATTGATAAAGGTAAGAGATTTACTGCGGAACCGCCTATGGTTTGACTGTTAAAGCACCAAGGAGAAAAAGCTAAAGACTTGAAGTTGAACACTAAAATTTTCTTCTTCTTCCTCTTCTTCTTAATCCTCTTCCTCCTCCTTTTCCTCTTCCTCCTCTTTCTTCTTCATCTTCTTTGTCGTGCCAATTCAGGACTTGTGCGATCATGGCTCTCTACAAGTTCCTGTCTTTTGTAGAGTTGAAGAAAGTTTAACTTTTTTCCTATCTTTTCACTATCTCTCGTAATCATTATTCTGCCGACCATTTAAGTTAAGTAGGGGGGTTATGCGCTGCTTTCCTCTTCCCTCCCCTCCCTTGCCTTCAATGTGTCCCGTCAGTGTTAAGCTGCTTATATGTTCAGTTGACTTTTTCTGGTGGGTATAAGTGTCCACACATTTCACACCTCGATTAATAACACCTTGCTGTATTATATTCGGCACCACGTCCAATCGAAGGTGTATGAGTACTTTGCTTAGTTTTTGGAAGGCATCTTTTCCTATCCCAACGTGCGTTCGGATTTCGGTGTCACGTTATCCACTCTCTGATAAAAATATTTCCAGATATTTAAACTTTTGCACTTGTTTGATGTTGACAAGTCGTAGTAAGCATCGTCGGCTTACGAACGCCTAATCGAATATGCGTGTGTTCCCGAGTAGACGGACATACGCGTGTACGCACGCGCGTGGGTGTATTTAGAGGAGCTTAGGGTGTCGTGCACACGCATCATTAGAAGAGGTAATGTCATTTTAACGGAGTGGAATGAGTGAAATCATTATTATAAGTTCAAATTATGAAAAAGGTATAAATCCTCTACGTCCTGTTCTATCGCCTGGTGTGTGCCTTTGATCTGTCACCGCTAAGACAAGGCGATTAGCGACGGTAATGTCTTGTCACTGGCATGTCACGAGTGTTGATAACAATAAACGTGAACGAGTAACCGAATGGGCAAACTGCAATCGCTGTAAATGAAGCATTAACTTTTGAAATTTCTGTAAACGTCTGATATGCGAAAAGTTTATCAATTTCATTTCAGAAAATAGGGACAAACAAACAGCAAAGAAGAAGCATATTTAAAATAAAAAAAAAAATAATAAATAAAAAAAATATATGAGGGGGACAGATCAAAAATATAGAATCAGAATTTTTTAAAAATTAATATCTGACGTAACTGCCCGTTTTTGTTTTTCTTTTGTTTCTTTTTTTGTTCGTTTTTTTTTTTTTTTTTTTTTTTTTTTTTGTGGCGCCGTGTCTGAAGTTATAGAGAAACACAGTTTGCGAAGATCATTTTCCGGACAAACTTTGATTCCATCGAACTGGGGTTTGTAAACATCATGTGCAGAAGAAATCCACTTACCTTAAAAAAAAAAGTGAGGTTGTGTTGCCTGCCGATGCCATTCGCTCCATGATATAAGGAAAAACCTGGATAGATTCATTTCATTGTTTATAACAGAAAACGGTTGTTGGAATATCCAGGATGAACTACCTACGGGTTTGATGGAATTAACCTGGATGTGATGGCCACAGATTAGATGGACTTTACCTTCGAACGAATATAATGTCAGTGACAGAGAACAAGGGGAACGAAGGCGAAGAGGTTGAAGAGTGGATTTGCGACTATTTGAACTTACAGTTCTGAATTGGTGACTGTTTGCTACAAATCATTCTACATTTCTTTATTTGACATCACTTTTATCTTACAATCTTACAATCTTGCACAGGAAGAAGCAGAAAAATCTTATATAGCAGTGAATCCTGGACAAACTCCTCTCAGATGAAGAAGAGACTTAAAACAACAGAAACAAAGAAAAGAATACTGAACTGTTACGTAATATCTGTCCTCCTATATGGCCGTGAATGCTAGGCAATCTCCTCGCAGATGAAGAAGATGTGGTTGTACAGAGGGATTCTGAGAATACCATGGACCGAATATATTAGCAACGACAAAGTTTTAGAGACAGAAAGTGCGACACTGAAATATGAAACGCATTGGGATAGCGAAAAATGCTTTCCAAAAGTTAAACAAAGTATTAAGAAAACGGAAATTTTCGTTAAAAATAAAGAAAAGAGTATTGAATTGTTAAGTAATATTAGTTAGTTCTCCGATATGGCAGTGAATGCTAACCAATCTCCTCTTAGAAGAAGAAGAGACTTGAGGCAACAGAAATATTGTTCTGCAGAAGGATGCTGAGAATGCCATAGACTGAACATCTGTGCAACGACGGAATTTTAGAGAAAATGGAAACAAAAAATGACAAACTTACCATCAGGAGGAGACAGTTGAAATTTCTAGGGCACATAATGAGGAAAGAAAACTGGGAAAATTTGATACTCACAGGACAGATGGAAGACAAAAGGGACAGAGGAAAAAACGCATAACCTGCCTAGCGAACTTGAGTAAATTGAATGGCGGAGCAAGATTTCGGAAAGATTACAAAAAAGACAATATTTATTAAGAGCTACAAAAGACAGGAAGTTGTGGAGAGTCATGATCACCAACGTTCTGAAAAAGAAGACTGAATTGTATCATTTATTCTGAAAAGACTTTTTACTCAAGATTTGAAATATTAATATCTTCCGAGACATTTCTTTCACAAATGCGGTATTATTTCATTTCTTCGTTGTGTTAATCAGTAAATATTATGTTTTTCTCTTATTTGAAAGATGTCCTCCTAATGATAGAAATTATTAAAATAAAATAAATATTCTAAAAGATACGTGCTTTTTTATGGACACGTCAGCTTATTATCAAAATGACACTTTAGACGTTTTTGATGAAATAAACAAAATTTACCCATAATGGAAACGGATAAAGAACAATCATTTGGACAGATGAATAATTGCTAAAAAAAACGAGAAATTATTAAGTCATAGCTGAGTTACTCCGCTATTAAAAACTAAAGTATGTATACCTTCGTTTCAAATCAATTGGTATGAACATATTGATTGGTTATATACAAGGTCATCCAAAAAAAAACCTATACTGTTGGTTAGGCTTGCTTTTTCAGCATAAATCAGGAAAATCGTGGTCCGATAGTGGATATAATATTGGGTTGGCCAAAATATTCGATCGCTTATTAAGTAGAAAATTTGTCGAGCGAAGATTTTGGTCAACCCTATATTACAAACATATTCTGACTGCAAGCATTATTATAAATCTATGATTTGTGGTAAATGATTGGAAATGTTTAAATACATTTGGTGTATGTGACTTACTAATTGCTATTAGTGAGTTTGCAAAGTATGGAAAGGAACCTAGGGTAGTTGTTACATTGTAGAGTACTACTTATACTGACCAATTCTTTATCTAACGTCTCAGGGATCACACATATATCGACAGGATGAGGGCTTAGAAATGGGCTCGCCATTATCACCAGCAATGGTGAATATATACATGGAATACTTTGAGGAAATGTCATTAGAATCCATATCTCTAAACTCTATGGTTAAGGTACGTAGATGGCACCTTCATGCTCTAGCAACACCAGGAAGATGTTCAGGTTCTACTGGACCATGTGAACTCAATAAAACCTTCGATACAGTTCACGATGGAGGAAGAGGGTAACAACACACTCCCATTCCTGGATGTTCTAATATCTCGAACAGAGTATGGGTTCAAGACATCCGTATACCGTAAACCGACATTCACCGGACAGTATCTCAATTTCAACTCCCACCATCCATACAACGTTAAGAAAGGGATCGTTCACTGCTTACAACACCGAGCAAAAGTCATAAGTGGCGACCCAGAGTCGTTAGATAAAGAATTGGTCAGTATAAGTAGTACCCTACAACGTAACAACTACCCTCGGTACATGGCAGCAGCCCCCCAAAACTGGGATAGGCGTGTACAAGAGGAGGAGGACAACAACACTCAGAAAACAGTCTGCCTGCCTTATGTGAAGGGGTTATCAGAGAAAATACAAAGGATCTGCGGTCCATATAACATCAGGACAACCTTCAAAAGCTTGACGACACTTCGCAGATATCTCTCTCGAGTAAGACCCCCACCCCATAGAGGAGAACATGATTAAAGACTGTGTGTACGCTATATCGTGCAGCTGCGGAAAGGAATATAAAGGAGAGACAGGCCGCCCTCTCAAGGTAAGGCTTCAAGAACACCAGAAAGCTGTAACGCGAGGGTAAGTGGAAAAATCAGGCGTGGCTGATCACATATGGAGAGAGAAGGGAGATCACCGCCCTCTGTGGAATCAAGTTGAGATCATAGACAAAGAACATCATTGGAAAATTTGTAAACTTAAAGAATCAGCACATATGCTAGGCCGCAAAAATCTCCTGAGCTGACCAAGCATAGAAATGAATACAATATGGGAACCAGTAATAAGGAGTGCCAGAGAAAAGCGATAATAACAACAAAAATTGCAATATGAGCTTTGGTAAAAACATAAATAACAGCAAAAAATTGCAATATGAGCACGGGTAAAAAAATGTTTGCTGAAAACATTAGGTTTATAATACCCAGAAATTCATACACACACAAGCACACATGCCACAGTGGATAAAGTTGTTAGTATGATCCAGTGACAGACCCAAAGAGTGTGAGTTCAATACTTGGTTAAGGCAGTGGAGAGAGAAATTAACAGAAGATAACTGATAACTGACATCCATTAGACATGGAACTAGATGAGTCTACTCCAGTGAACGAAATAAAGGGTTCAGTTCGACATTCCAAAACATTGTAATAAATATGGCGACAAAGATGAGGACAATAGTCCGAATCATGTAAATAGTTTACATAATACCTCATCTCAGAAATATAGACAGATAGAGATTTAATACGTCTCTAAATTTTGCTTTTCTGGCAAGTTTGACATTCATTACACATTTTTTTAATTGTCTTGTCCATATAAGGCCCAACAGATCTTGTTTTGATAAGTTTACATGTGGTTTTAATTCCTGGGTGTGATATTGCGTGAATACAATGGAAAATAGATTTTCGTAATTCCTCGGGTATATATGGTCTGGGAACACCGGTAGCTTTATCACAGTATATGGAACTGTTATTATCAGTACTAAAATTGAATTTTTTGAGTCTGAAAATTTTTGTAACTCATAGCCCTTAAGTTGTGTAGCAGGCTATAGCTGGCAAGTTACACAGATCTGCCATAACTACTCGGGTAGGTCTCTACAAACAATCAGCTATAACATTTTGATCTTCCTTTATGTGGCCAATATCTTATATATATTCTGTGAGAATTGCTAATTGCCGCTGCTGTCCAAATGACTTAGAATGGTTTACATTACGGAATGCGCTGCACAAAAGATTATGGTCAGTTAATAATAAAACTTGTTTTCCTTTGATAATATGTTTAAAATATAACGTAGCTGAATATGCTGCAAAAAGTTCCTTATCGAAAGTCGAACATTTCGTTTAAGTTAACTTTTAGAGTTGTTGCTCCTTCCACTATTTGGTGTGGGGATGCACCAATTCCATAATTACTGCTATCAGTAATCAAATTATGTTCAGTAAAGTCAGACATTGGTGAGCTAAAGACGGAAATTCACTGATTCTGCTTTCAATATCGTTAAATGATTTCAATTCCAACTCATTTAATGTAAATGTAGTATTACTGTAAATACGTATTTTTTTCTGTTAATGGCATGACTATATCTGCAAAATTTGGGATTAATTTTCTATAAAAATTTACCATGTCTAAGATTCATACTGTCTTTAGAAGGCGGGGGGATTCTATAATGCACTAACATTATTTTGTGTAGGTCTAATAGCGTCAGAGCTAAAATTATAATCCCCAAAAATCGACTCAAGTCACATAAAATGCTGACTTTGCTATTGAATTTTTTAAATTATCATGTAGGATTTTTAGAACAGTTTCAATGCCTTTTATGTTTGCTGAAGAAATCATCGCAGAAAATAAGAATATCATCAATGTATTTAAATACACAGTCAACATCTTAAAAAGTTTTTCCCATGTATCTTTGGAAAGTGGATGCTGTATTCTTTAGTACAAACTTCATGTATTTTTATTTGTGCAATCCGAGAGAAGAAATAAGTGCTTTTTTTTTATCATCTGAGTGCATTTTGATTTGATAGCATGCTATGTCGATTTTCCTAAATCTTGTTTTGTTGGCTAATTTATCAACAATTGAATTAATTTTCAGGGTGGGATATTTATCGATTTTTGCAATGCCGTTTAATGCACGGTAATCGCCGTACATCTGAAATTTCCATCTGGCTTTTTAACCACTTGTATGGAGTTGGCCAAGTCAGAAGGTGTAATGACATCATTGTTTTACAATTTCGAAAATGCCCTCGTTTCTGATAAACGGTTAGCTTTTGCAAAAGTAGGAGCATGACTGTATCATTTCTATGGTATACTCTTACATATGTGCTTGCTGGGTTGGTATGTGGAAATGTAATACTGGGTTATATTTTTATAAAGACTTTAATGAAATCAGACATATTATTATTTACAACTAAGTTGATAGAGTCGTTGAATGTTTTTTCTTTCTTTGAACATGATGTGGGATCGATGATCGATCTCTATTGGCAATCTATTAATTAACCAAAATTGTTTAAGAATTCGAATTCTAGTAGGTGGAATTGAATGTCTGTTACTACGGACGTCCACAGAAAAGATCGTCGAAGAGTAGATAAGTAATCTCGATTTTAATTTGCCCGTAGTAACGTATGTCTGAGCCTGTGTCCGTCGTTAGAGAAACGTTGGTTCCATTGATAACCTGTTGACGTATCCATGTGGAATCATAGATAAGATGGCATCGGTATCTATTATGAATGAAAATTCTTTGGCCGCCAACGTTGCTGGTATCTGTAATAATAGAAGACTCTGGGGTGAGAAGGTGGGGTGTTGTCGTCCACCCAATTAGTTTCCCGCTTCGTTTGGCGCTGGTGAAGATGGACGCGAACTTCGCTGTTATATAAAGTCTCTTTTTTTCTTCGGATATTTGCACCAGTGTATACATGAACGCGCTTCGTCTGCATAATAAAATTGTGCTCTGCATATTTTTTGTAATTGTCCCATTTGGAAAGGTTTGAGACCGTAAGATATTGCTGAGGTTTCAGTAGGTACTTCTTTCATCTGAATTTAGTTACACGTACTTATTTTAACAATGCCATGTATTAAAGGCATTAATTCATCCGCCAATTGTCCCATTGGTCGCGTTTAAATCTTTTTGTGCGACTGGGGCGATGGAAGTTGGTAAAGCTTGTAAAAATTTGTGTAACACAATGTCATTGCTTATCTCCAGTTGTTTTGCAATCAACAACATTTCCTGATCGGCCTGTAATAATGAAGGTGGATATTAATTTATCTTGCAGATCTGGCTTCGTTTGTTCATGAGTTTCAATTAAAGTCTTTTTAACTCATCGTAGTTGTGAGTATCGAGAATATTGCTAAGTATTTTCGCCTCTATTTCTGGAAGTTGAGACAGTACAATTATAAAAGTTGTTGATTTGGGAAGTTACGTTTCTTAGATAGAATTGAGATTCAATAACTGTGAACCAACTGGTAATGTTAATTCTGATGAATTCAGATTTCTTAATTGTTATTTATTGGAAAGTCGGCTCGTGGTGCTCTTGTTCTATTTTGTCTGATTTTTTTATTATGTGTGCAATATATATATATATATATGAATTCACCAAATACGTGGTTACCAAATATGCTGGTTATTAAAATGTGTTTTTTTTTTTGGGGGGGGGGTATTGTTTTGTTGTTCGCTGTGGTCACCAAATATGTTGTGCGAGGCTATGAAACATCGACCTTATTTAAAAGTGAAATAAACTTAAGAACATAAATATATAAAAAGTTTAAATAAAGCACAAAAGTATTCGTATAAAAACACTTTATATCTGTAAATCTTAAAC